>MJUU01070959.1:2464-48715 GCA_002080025.1 Modiolus philippinarum
AATTATCCTACCAAATGATTAATATCATATGGATGCTCAACATTTTAATGTTGCATATGATTTGATTTGCACTGAAAAAGCAAAATTTGTCGAAATGCAAATATGCAGAAACTTAATTAACAGTTTACTTCTTTTTTTTTGTTAGTTGGATGCCTCTGCTGGGTGGACTGTTAGGGTACCCACCAACCCAGTGGTCACTACTTCGGTGCTGGGCCAAAAACCAATTTCATTTCAAAACTCGCAATATCTAAATTTTGTTTAAAACTGAGAAGTTTCCTTCTCGTACATAGGGCAGATTTTACAGTCAGGTGAAAATAAAGCTACCATTGATCTTAGAATTTTTAACACGAAATAACCTCCCAAAAATGGTTATTTTATAATACGTTATAACAAATAGGGCCTGAGTTAAACAAAAATAAATAAATTTGGCTCAAAAAAACGGTAAGCGTCACTTAATGAGCGTCACTTAAGCGTCACAGAATCGAAATTCACAGTAACTTCGGTATTTAGTTATTTATTAATGACAGGCACCAACATTTTCCCTAGATGGGGCTTCAGATCTTTTACATTTCTAGAGTGCACTTGTATGCAGCTATTTGGTGAAAAGATGTTTGAAAAGTATGCATATAAAGAAAATTAAACAGTAGTATACAACACTCTTCTGTAGTTTTATCTAGTGAAAAATATTCAATTTAAAATGGTGGACACAAGATTCGCATATTTTGGAACCTAAAGTTTATATTTCAGGAAAATTTTATAAATTATAGAAAATTAGAAGTGTCTAAACCAAAATACATCAAAATTACAATATTAATCTACTCTTTTTCAGCAAGTTATATTTCAGGAGTTCACAAAATTTTACATCAATGTTTAAGTGTTGCAAACGATTTTAAGACAGAAATAAAAAACGTTAGCAACATTTAGGACATTTAACGCTAGCAACAATTTTTTAAGTACATAAACGTATATATTCATATCTTGTTTCTTGCAGTTTTGTGCTATGAACCCATTTTCTTGTATTCCTGTCCCGATTTACGCCAGAAACTATAAATATAAGCAGGCAAGAAAGGAAAGAAAAACAAAGAGGACCTACTAACATTATCAATATGAGGACTTTCTAACGTCCGCAAAATTATATTCCCACTGTATGCACGAATCAACTCGTAATGTTTCCCGTCAGCTATCAATAAAAAGATTAAAAATTGGTGTATACTTAGAGGTCTCCCAGTTAGATCGTGGCATAAACGTTCCATAGTGCTGATTTCGGTATTCATCCTAACGTTCGCATGAGGTTTCAGTCCGTTATATAACGTTTTCTACATTTTTGAAAAATGGCTAACTCTTGGTAATAACTTTATAAAACTTTCGAAAACTGGTGCAGGGGGAATCAACAACATCATCGTGGATGTACTGCAGCAAATTACTGCAAACTAAAAACAGTGAATTTATTTTTGAATGTGTAACAAAATCGCACGATAAAGATGAGAACGTTATATCAGCAGGACGGAATAGCTTCAGAGTCAATTTTATCATCTTAATTTATAGTTCGGGGCACATGATTCTATTTTGGGAATCTGACCTCTATTAACAGCTCGTATAGAATTCTGCCTCGCTTTTGAGCGAAATTACTGGCGTTTATACGATGGTATCCCACGACGATGAATCGTACAGAAATGAAAATCCTAACGTTCACAAAAAATTAAAGAGCCAATAAGTTCGTTCCTTCTGATGGAGATCATAATGATATCGATGTCACACATTCTCACATCTTCGCTAGCCAAGGGTAACGATTCGCTCCTCTTATCTTCAGCGGGTCGTAACCCTTTGCTAGCGAGGATGACATTCTTAACGACCAATGAAATATCAAATTGCCTATGTAGACTAAAATAACCAATATGGAATTCCCCCATACCAACATGATTTCCAACATGAGAATGTGCGAACGAAACTGACTACAGAAGATGTTCGCAGCATTCCGCAAAATGTACATTTATTCAGCTGTATCACTTGTTATTTACCAAAAAGATTTCTGACAGGACAATTGAATTTCATTAACTAAATTTGACATTTGGCCCAAGTTACAAAATGGTGATAAACGTTAGAAATCACCGATCAATATCGGGGTCAACAGAACAAAGTAGTTGTCATTGTCCAAATAAGACCAGTATTGTGAAGTTAAATTGGTCTACGAAAAATTGTGGATAAACATAGAGTAATAATTTTTATTTATATTTATTCCATTTTATCTTTACTTTGATAAAATATGATTATGAACTTCATTAAACCGTCTGGCGTCACGCAAACAGAAATATTGATACTAATATGTTGATGGACAAATAACGTTCGCAAAATGCAGGTTATCGTAAAATCTGCCGTAGCTATTTCCTTTTTTGTTTTAGCTTTTCTATTCAGATCCTATTGGTTATTTGATCTATATCAGCTTTTACAACAATTGCGGTTTATGGACTTTCAAATGTTTTGATTTTATCTGCACATGAGGGACATAAGTTGTTGAAATGTGCATATGCAGAAACTAAATTAACAGTTACATCGGTATTCGTTAATACCTGAATAGGTTTTCAGGGGCTTTGGCTACAGAGCTGCCGGGCGCGTCCCCAGGTGGTGGATAGGCGAATGCCCTGTCTTTGCGGGGTAGTCAGGTCATAATACGGAAAGCCTGACCGCGAACCATTGTAGCCAAACTGTGTGGAGAAACGCCACGCTCCATGCAGTATAAAGACCCCTTCTATATTTCTCTAAAGAGAGCAGACGCACTGGGTGTCGTATAGAAGGCTAAATTTCCTGCCCCTACCCATTTCTCCCCTTTTCCAGTGGCAATCAAAAGACGTTGCCCCGGTTGTCCCTTCCACCTTTATTTCTTTCTTCTTTTACTTACAATTTGTTTTGAATTGATTAACTTGTTCTCGTCCTGATATAGCTGAAATATTGCTCATTGGACGTTAAACTCTAACTAATCAATCAATCAAGGAAAGGACGTCACTTTAGAGAAGGAAGTCAAAGTCTAAACAAAAAGTGCATATTATGAGACGACCATACCCAATAGCTCTCCAAAGTTTGAGGTAAACACGCCACAGTATTGTCATATCGGGTCTCGACATATAAAATATACGGACAGACAGACAGACAGAAAAGTTGACTGATGTATGAACAGAACACTGTAACGCTTCCATTTTTAGACGGGCGCGTAAAGACCATTCATTCAAAGTCTATGCAATCTCAAGCCACAATACTACTGTATTGCTTTTGACGTGCTATTTTTAAGTTTTTTTTTATCTTTTATTATTTAAACCGTTCTAAAAAATATTTTTATAGTCATAATAGGTAGAATAACAAAAAGTCCAATAAAGCTATAAAATCTAGAAAAAATAACATATTAACAAGATTGATAAGTGAATGTATGGCGGATGGTAGTAATTCCTATGTGTCGATCCTGCTGCATTTTTGCTTAATCTTTACTTCTGTTTGATAGAATCAAATTTTATTAAACCAATATGCTGAGAGTTCCCATGAGATGCGCACGCAGATCTAGAGGTCACTGCGTTCTCAGATTGCGAGAGGTCAAACGTAAATATTTTCAGTCTGTGAAAAGTGATTTATTACTTCGTTTTTATTGTTGGAATACAAGTTTTATTGTTGGATTTTCAAAGTTTGTGTTATAAATGGTCCGAGAACTTTTAGACTGACGGCTGCGGTCGAGGTCGTTCTTGGACCGCTGTGAATAACTGTCTTGTCCTAGCCAAAGCAATCAAAATGGCGGACGCCAATCATGTTAATGAGCAAGAACGTTTTCGAAAGTCCAAGAACTGTTCGTTAGACAGTCAAAGTAATCAAAGTAACAGTACTAGTGGAAGAATCCACATGAACTTGCAAGATCAAGATACTGTTTTTGAAGCTAGAATTCAAAATGTTGACATTTCGAGGGAAATCGGAAATATTTCAAGTGGGCGGAGCGTCACGAGGTGTCAATCCGCTACCGGAAGTACCGGAAGTAAACAATACTAACATACCCGATGTTTATCAGATACTTTTACAAAATAAGCTGTTGATGCAAAACATTCTGCGACAAAAACAGACTGTGTCAGTACCCACTACAGCTATACAACCAAACAGCAAACGTGTAGCAAGCGCTACAAGTGTTAAAAATCCTAAACGGAAGAAAATTGACAATTATTCTACACCGGGCCCGAGCACCTCATATTCACATGAACTGGACAAACTGTTTAATGATGTTAATGATCAAGAGGAAACTGAATATTCAGACATATCATCAGAGTCTGAATATGAGTCTGAGTATAGTGATGACGAGCTAAATGAAAACCCAAACACTAGAGATAGTGACAATGTACAATCAGTTAGCAAAGTATCTGCTGAAATTGAGAACTCTTCAGTTATAGACCTGATGAAAGAATGTATTGCCACAGAGGAAAAGCAGGCCCGAAAATTAATGTTGATTTGGCCAATGTTGTCAATGAGGGCTTAAGGAAAAGAGCAAACGAAGACAAACTCAAAGAACTGTCCAAGATATACACTAAACCTGGAAATGTAACTAGTTTGACAGTTCCTAGAATAAATGTTGGTGAGTTGTCAAAAACTTTAAAGTGTATTAGTATAAAAAAATTTATGATGCTATACAAATTGACTTTGTAAGAACCTGACAAGTGACAGAATCATATCTGTACAACTATAAATTACAGAACCATGAGATACACTATACAAAAATGTAAATGTACATGATTCATGGCGCAATTATTTTACAAAAGTGACAATATATAATTATAAATTATGTCACATGGGTTATAAGTTAAGCTCATTGATTAAAACTAAGCATGTCACTAACTTTTTGTATACAATGTACGTACAGTTTATAAACAAATCAATATTATGGTATTTCAGGTATATGGAAGCAGATGTCTACAAGCCATAGAATGCGGGATGTTAAACTCCAGAGGGTGCAAAATTTGCTTGCAAAAGCCACATGTCCGTTGTTATACTTACTTGACCTTTTTATTGGGAAGTCGGCGAAAAAGAAGGGATGACAAAGGATGAACTTAAATCATCAACACAATTATGTAAAGATGTTTATCAATTAGTACAAGTAACTTTTTCTGACATAACATTTCGCAGAAGAGTTTTGATCAAAGATGATTTGCAAGATAGATACAAAGGCTTGTGTAATGAGGACAGACCGGTGACAGATAATTTATTTGGAGATGATGTACAAGAGAAAGTGAAAGAACTGGATGCAGAGTTTAGCATTGGGAAGAAACTTGGAAAGTTCAACAGGGCCACAAGGGAAAGAACTCGCAGGTCATTCACGAATCAAAGTGGCTATAGAGGTGGTAGAAATAAAAAAGACTCCAATAAGAGCCGTAACGACACATCAGACAGACAGAAGGGATTTTTTAGACAAGGCCGGCCTCAAACGGAAAAAACACAAGAAAAGATTTCCACCAAGTCAACAAAACCAGGAGTATCAGATGAGAATTTGAATCAAAACAGGGGAGAACATGTTATTTCGGACAGTGACAGTGAAAATCATCCTGTGAGTACTACTAGTACATGTAAAAATCAATCTGTTCAAGGTTTTAGACTTTCTCCTAAGAGGGGGCCCGACCCATAATTTAAAAAAAAAGGATGGGCGCGGAACCCAATTTTTTCAACAACCCCTAGGAATTTTAAATATTTTCCAACCTAAGGGGGGGGGCACCCCGCCCCCCCCCCTAAATCCGCCACTGAGCTGCTGTCAATTTCTCCTATATATGCCATTTTTTGTTCAGGTTTAACATTTATTGTATGGAAAGAATATTCCTTTTCCCTTCCTTGGTATACAGATTTTCCTCGGAATTTATAACAAACTATTTATGCATTTTAAAACCAATTAATGCAAATATTCCAAACCCCAACAGCCAAAAGAAAAGCTGCACAGAAACAATAAAATTCAGCGACTTACACTTACCTTAAATCTAAATTTATCCATGTTATTTGATACATAAACAAACCGGTCGGGTTATTTGACGAAATAATTGGCCTACTAAGCGATAGCCGGGTAGAATTTAAATAGGTCAAATAACATACCATTGTTGGATTTGATTACATAATTGCGGATAACAAACGATAATAGAACAGCGTTACATGTATTTCTGTCACTGTAACGGGTTTAATAAAAGTCTATAGAGATCTAAAAAAATATAGAAGCACGTGTTTTCACAAAAATAATAAATAATTTTTAATCATTGATTCATTTATAAGCCTGTTTGAAAATTAATCATAACATTTTGTTACTTAAACGCAGGGCATCTAACTCGAATAATTCAATCCCTCTCCGTATCCGATTCTCACCTTCTTCGAGGCGATCGTAGTGAGTGGCATATAACGACTGGATTATCCGGGTTACAGGGCATTTTACTTATTCAAAAATATTTCAATATATTCTTACTATCTTGTTCTTTCGGCTAAACACGAAAGGCTGTAAAAATTGCTGAATTGTTTGTAGTTTATTGTCACAGTAAATTTATATTTTGGGAACTATGTGTGTGTATGTGTTGAATAGTTTTGTGCATTCATATTTCTGCATTAAATCATCAACTCTTTTCATTCATTATCATATTGATTTAGTCATATTCATAGACGTTTGACGACAGACAACACTTTCTGAAAACGAATAGAGCACGCCTTTTAAATACCTTGCACGAATTCTTACCTGTCTTACCTATATGTGCCTGTACATTCTGGCATTCTGTATTAAGGCGTTTTTAGAATCGGGAGTAATGTGACCTTTGACTTGACCTGAGTACTTGCATACCAAGTTTGAAGACCATGTGTTATTTCATTTACAAGTTATCAGTCGGAAACCCTAAAATTTGCAAATTTTTTAAATTTCAAGGGGCATAACTCCAGTACCCCTTAGATCTCTGTACCCAAAATCGCACTTGACCTGAGTTTTGTTGTAAACAACTTGCATACCAAGTTTGAAGACCTTGTGTTATTTCGTTCACAAGTTATCAGTCAGAAACCCTAAAATTCACAAAATTTCTAAGTTTCAAGGGGCATAACTCCAGAACCCCTTTGACCTCTGAACTAAAAATCGAACTTGACCTGAGTTTTGTGTTCAACAACTTGCATACCAAGTTCGAAGACCTTGTGTTATTTCATTCACAAGTTATCAGTCGGAAACCTTCAGGGGACGGACGGACGGACACACGGACGGACAGACGGACGGACGGACACACGACTGAGGGTATCACATAATACCTCGCCACTACGTGTGGCGGGGTATAAAAACGAGATGTTGAGATCAAAATTTTGGTCTGGTTTAAGTGATCCTCTTTTACGGAACGCCAGTAGACATAAATATGATACTATCAAAAATTTTGATACACTTAGAAGGGAAATTAGGGCTATAGAGTTGGATCTTGCAAATTCAAAATCCACTAATGATTTACCCCAAATCCAACAAAACTCTAGAGTTGATAGAGTAGAGAAATGTGAGGGTTATAAAGAACTAGAGGACTTAGGTATTATGTTGGAAGGAATTGAGCCTGATATTAAAGATCAACTTGCTGATTTACTTTTGAAATGGAAATCCATATTTTCCATTGATATTGGTTTTACTGACATTGTGGAGCATGAAATAAAACTAACGGATGAAACACCGTTTAAGGAACCGTATCGACGTATACCTACGTCTATGTTTAATGAGGTCCGTGAACACCTTAAGATGCTGGAAGCTGGTGTCATTCGTGAATCGAAAAGCCCTTTCTCTAGTAACGTGGTTTTTTGTCGGAAGAAGGACAACTCGCTAAGGGTATGTATTGATTTTAGAAGAATCAATAGGCGGACCATTAGAAACCAGCACGGGCCACCAAGGGTGGACGAAACTATTGACTGTCTTTCGGGATCACGATTTTTTTCAAAAGTAGACCTACGCTCTGCCTACTGGCAATGCGGAATAAAGGAGTCCGATAAGCACAAGACAGCATTTTCATTAGGTCCGTTAGGGTTTTATGAGTTTAACCGTTTACCGTTTGGTTTGACCAACGCGGTTGCGTGTTTCCAGCGGCTCATGGAGAAGTGTATGGGAAAAATGCATTTGCAAGAATGTCTTATCTTTCTTGATGACTTCATAATATTTTCAAAGACGGTAAAGGAACATATAGAACGGTTAGACGCTGTATTCCGCCGGTTGAAGGAAAACGGTTTGAAATTAAAGGGGAGTAAATGCGAATTTTTTAAGACCGAAATCAAGTATTTAGGGTATGTTGTGTCGGAGGACGGAATCAAACAGGATGATGAAAAGATAAAAGCGGTAAAAGATTGGCCGGAAATTACGAACGAATTTTTAGGCTTTACCTCGTATTATCGTAAATTTATCAAGGATTATGGGAAGATAGTCAAACCCCTAAATGACCTCCTGGTTGGCCATTCAACCAACATTAGAGGTAAAGGACAGTCAAAAGGGAAGACTAAACCCACACCTTGGAGATGGGGGAAATCAGAACGTAAAGCGCGAGAGACTATAATACAAATGTAGGAAAGTTAACTTCTTACCCAGTTCTAGCCTATGCCGACTACAAACTTCCATTTACTATACATACGGATGCCAGCGGAGACGGCTTAGGAGCTATTTTATATCAGAAACAAAACTGTGTGGACCGCGTGGTAGCCTACGCTAGTCGAGGATTGAGAGGTTCCGAGAGACTATATCCCACTCACAAGAGTGAATTTTTAGCTTTAAAATGGGCTATAACTGATAAATTTTACAATTATTTGTTAGGAAGCCGTTTTGAAGTAAAAACTGACAATAATCCGCTAACATATATTTTAGATAAGACAAAGTTAGATGCTACTTCGCAACGTTGGGTAGCCACATTAGCCGATTATGATTTTACTATTACGTACAGAAGCGGAAAAACCAATATTGACGAAGATATTTTGTCGCGGCTTCAAGTGGATGAGAAAAGTGTAGAGAGCGAAGTTGTGAAAGCGGTATGTACGTCTGTAACAGTGACAGAAAATCCATTTTTTGAAAGTGTGCTGGTGTCTCAAGACACAAATTTGATTGATCCAGATAATGGAGAAATTCCGTGTATTAGTACTATCAATTGGTACGAGGAACAGAGAGCTGATTTAAATGTATCAAAAGTTATCGAGATCCTCGAGAGTGGGAAAAAACCTACGAAACGAATTTTATCTAAAAAATCTAGAGAAGTGAGAAAGCTATTGAATGACTGGAGTAAACTAGTATTGAAGGATGGTGTGTTATATAGAAACTGTAGTTTACCAGCTGATCTTACCTGAGGTGCACCGCGATGTGGCCCCAACGGGTTTACATGATGATGCCGGTCATCAGGGACGAGACCGCACACTGTATTTGGTGAAATCGCGTTTCTGTTGGCCTGGTATGGAGAAAGATGTCAAAAACAAGGTAGCTTCATGTGTGAATTGTGTTTTACGTAAATCTAAAGCACGTAAAATGGCTGAATTAGTGAATATTAAATTGACGCATCCTTTAGAATTGGTTTGCATTGATTACTTGAGTCTTGAAAAGTCTAAAGGGGGTTATGAAAATGTTTTGGTAATTACGGACCATTTAACGCGTTTCGCGCAAGCGTTTCCGACAAGGAACCAGTCGGCGCATACTACAGCTAAATGTCTCGCGGATAATTTTATTCAAAACTATTCCTTTCCATCACGATTGCATAGCGATCAGGGTCGTTACTTTGAATTAAAGGTTATAAAATAGCTCTGTCAACTGGAATAAATAAATCTCGCACAACGCCTTATCATCCCATGGGAAATGGACAGTGTGAGAGCTCCTTAATATGCTAGGTACGTTAAATGACGAGCAAAATCCGATTGGAAAAGTTATGTTTCTCCGCTTGTACATGCTTATAATGCAACCAGACATGAAAGTACGGGATTTACCCCTCATTTCCTTATGTTTGGTTGGCACCCAAGATTGGCTATAGATGGCTTTCTTGGCACTCATTCAGGACTACAAGCGGATAAAGATCACAACTCATATATAAAAAATTTAGAGAAGCGTCTTCAGTTTCCATATAAAACTGCTGCTAATGAAGCTGAAAAAGCCGGTAGACGTCATAAAGTCCGTTTTGATTTGAAAGTTCGAAATACAGTTTTGAAGCCAGGAGATAGGGTTCTACTTAAGACGGGTTACGTGGGAAACAAAAGCTTGCAAACAGGTGGGAGCGAGATCCGTACGTAATTCAGTCACAACCAAATCCTGAAATTCCGGTTTGTGTGTTAAAGCGCGAACATGGAACTAAACAAACGCGTACTGTACATAGAAATTACTTTTACCCATCAGTTCGCTTCCGACTCGTGAAGTTATGGATAAATCCGGGAATAAATCAAAGGTAATTGTATCAAAAACAAGATTACGCATGAATAATACAAATGAGGTCGAGTCTCCTAACGTTACCGATGATAGTAGATCCGGGACACCGTTTGGTCAGTCAAATAACGACCTCGGGACTAAAACAAGCGACGACGATAGTTCTGACAGCGACAGTGACATATGTTGTATTCCTACACGAATAGTTCAAAAGTCAAATAATCTCAATCCATTAGCACCGGAATTTGATCCATGTTCATCGTATGGACCTGAAAATACGTCCGTTGACAACATGGATAACAAGACTGTAAATGATAGTTTTTTAAATCAAATTTTTCACATTTAAGCGATTCTACTGATCAAATTCACAGTGATTCAAATACGAATCGAAATACAATAAAGGTGCCCAATAATACAGACTCAAGTGATCAAAATGCAGAAACTAGTGTAAATCAGTCTGGTGAGAATAGGAATGAGAGTTCAGTGAATTTATAACAGAACGACAGGGGTGAAAATTTATCAGAACAGATAGTACATAGAAGTACAAGAACTTTTAGACCACCAAATAGATATGGTGATTATGTTTATTTTTAACGGCCGGTTTGATTGTTGTGTACGTTAATCAAATGTAGCGCGGCACTTGCCACATACATATATTTTCCACACAATAATTAGACACACACAAATATATATAAATTATATACAGATACTTAGTCCGTTTTTATTTTTTTAACAGATTATGCATTCCGTGGTATATTCCTCTAGCCGAGGAATGTTTGAAACTAGATTCAGTAAAAGTTGTAGCCAAACCTGGTGGGAAATTTATGGATTTGTGTCAGATTGGCAGAGGGAACAAAAGTTGTGTATTTTGTTTGTGGAGTTCCAGATATTTGTCCATTGTCTCGTGAGAAAAACTCTAAATACATTCTTGTATGAAGAATCCTATTTGGACTTGTCAATTGACGAGGATACTATACTAGAACGTTATATTGATAAAGTAAATGAGGTTGTTCTTTGGTTAAACGGCAGGGATTGCCAAGTAGTATTTTCTACTATTTGCACAATGAATTTTTAAAAATTGAATAACCATAGATTGTCGATTGGTAAAACAACGTATCTTAAATATCATTCTCAGTATGATATTATGCAAAGTAGATTAAATTCTATTTTGAGAAAACTAAATCAATTCATGACTGAATTGAATGATAAGAACAATATGGTCACACCTTTTCTTCATAGTTATGTCCATCAAAGATGTTCAAATGGAAAGATACGGTTTTAAATATACTAAGTTGGTTGATGGTATTCATCCCTTTGTTGATTTGGGTAGTCAATGGTCCACCCATTTGTGTAAAGTGATCAGAGATAATGAGGCTAAATTACAACTTTGAATGTATGTGTAAAAAGTTTTTAATATTTTAGTTACCGTTGTGTGAATATTTTTTTTACGTAGCAGTAGCGAGGCATTGCCACCTATTGCTATGTAACTGATTTTGTTATGTACAGTTTAATAAAAATTCGGGACGAATTTTTGTCCCTGGAGGGGATTGTGTCACAGTAAATTTATATTTTGGGAACTATGTGTGTATGTGTTGAATAGTTTTGTTTATTCATATTTTTTACATTAAATCATCAACTCCTTTCATTCATGTCTCCTTGACATTTACCCCATTTCCTTTCTTTTTCATATTATCATATTGTTTAGTCATATTCATAGACGTTTGACGACAAACGACACTTTCTGAAAACGAATAGAGCACACCTTTTAAATACCTTGCACGAATTCTTACCTGTCTTACCTATCTGTGCCTGTACATTCTGGCATTCTGTATTAAGGCGTTGACCTTGGCTTACACCACTAGCATTTACAGGTTGGTTTTCATTTTATTTTATTTAACTTGAAGATTCAATTATTTGAATTCTTTATTCATATTTATCCGTTTGAAAAATATTTATTACTATTACTTACGAAACGTTATAATTTTTAAAGAATAAAATATGGGCAGCCATTCAACTTAATTTTATTAACCTACATGGTAAAAATACCCGGCGACACAGGGCATCTAACTTATTCAAAAATATTTCAATATATTCTATCTTGTTCTTTCGGCTAAACACGAAAGGCTGTAAAAATTGCTGAATTGTTTGTAGTTTACGAGTTTCAATATGAACAGCACTTCTGTTTTTCAATCTAAATTTTCATTCTATATATATATTTTCACTATTGAAAACATTTTCATGCGAAGCATTTTGACTTGTTCAATAATTCACATAATGAATTTTTGCTCATAACGAAATAGCAGATGTGGCAGCTCAAGATTCGACACGCTTCTCAAATTGAAACCTGATAGCGAAGACCTCGTTTCGGCATCGTTTACAATAGAATCAATTTTTCCAACGGCATCGTTTAAAATTTCACGGCATTTTACGATTGAATTTTTCACAGGATGCTTTGAAAATTCAATTAAAATTCCGTGAAAATGGCCTTTTTTATATCAGAATATTTTCACGGAATTTCATCAGTTAAATGCAAAATGTCATAATGTGTTACAATGTATTATCAATAAACAATAGGCGAGAGTATGATATTTAAGCGGCACAATCACGATACACATGCATGATAATTATCGTACCCAACTTTTAAATGAGGGCTGATTTGATTTATTTCGGGATAATAGGAAAAGGCCATATATTTCACCGAGAATTCGGGAAAAATACTTTCCAGGAACGGGATTCGGTCAAATTACGTTTGTCGGGATGACTGAGGGAATAGTACATTTTTGCTCAGGAAATCGGAATTTAACCCCCACCTACCCACCCCTTATATTAAACTAACACCACATATAATTATTTCTGATTGTTTTTTATCAAAGGTCGAGAGGTGAAACCAGGGACTTAGTCACTGTATATTGATCTAGATACTTGAACAGCGGCAGAAGGGAAATAATTATTTTTCAAAGTCTATAAGTATTTGACTGATCTTTGTGAATGTCTAGACGCAAGTAATTATTTATTGCGGGAACTTTTGAGTCGTGTTAATACCGGTCACATTTTTGTGTATTATGCGAAAAAATCAATACATCAATACCTTGAGAGGGAATCACTGATTAATTAACACTGTAGAGCTGAGGGTGATTTATATTTAATCTACATGTATTTCTAGCGCTAAAGGTAAATTGTTTTTCAATTAAAATTTAGTTCAACAATTGTCATGTAGGACAAATTATAAGTGCACTTCAATTTCATAAATAGTTTGTTTTAGGTGGTATATATATTTATTTCAATATATCAGGGATCCAGTTATCCGTCTTACTGGTATTTGAGTAGATCGTTTCCGCCTTCAATTACATGAGAATTTCTATCTCCTTTATATATATGCTTTATTCTGATGCACCGCTGTAAATACAATGGTATGCAGAATACAAAGAAACAAAATAATAATACATTGTACATTGAGGTAGCAGTCAAGTTAAGAGAAAGAACAAAGAGAAATAGGGAAAAATTTAATTTTAATATTGCATTTATAAAAACCAAAGCAAAGCTCCAAAGTCCCGTATTCTCTGTTCTGTTTTGATGTCTCTTATTACCTTTTTAATTGGAATTTAATTCTGTTCTATTTTTTGCAACATTAATATTCGGGAAAACATTAACTACGTTTTTCCAGGCAAAATATAATGTAACGTTATTTCGCGCCAAAACCGGGAATGCTCATTTGTAGTGATAAAAACGCCAGTTTTCTCTCTGTAGCTTTAAAATAAGCACATGGACTCCAATCTTTCAAAGCGAATTTTAGATAAGTGATGTTTCTCGGAGATCTCTTCGAATTGGGAAGAAAAATTCAGTCCATAATGTTTTTGTATGTGAAATTTAACCTACGAGAAATGAACGTTTATTCTATAAAAATTAAAATAAATGTCAATTTCGAAAAATGTATACTTACCCTCTTCAGAAATATCTCACGAAAAAAAAAACGGAAACAATTAGCTTAATTCATTTAAAAGTTATGACATTTTACGTATTGTTGTAAAAATACAATTTTTACGAAATATGTTGGAAAATGGGCAATTTTGAAGCGCAATTATCTGGAAAACTAAATCATGGAGATATATTTTTCTTTGCAGATTTGGAAAGAGCATGTTCAAATTAACTTAATTTAAAAATTCACGAAAAAATCAGTTCAGGATCTTTACTGTATCGTATCCACTTTACATAACCTGTGCTGGAGTTTGGAAAGTAACAAATTATCGTAAGTTCCTCGGATGGTCATTTCGACATCTCACTTCGGTGATGTAAAAACAACGGCAGTAGAATACTGAAGTAACAAGGAAAGCGAAGACTACAAAAAATCAGTAATTTTGGTATTTAGTTATTTGACCCCTGTTACACCATTAAGTAGAGACACACTATCAAAATGTTTATATTCATTTATTTTCTATATTTGTTTCATGTATGTACAACCACAATGTAGTGTGAATGGTGAATGAAAGGATATGGAGTAAATGCACATGAGACAAAGTCTCTACAAATACATGGTAAAAAACAAGCAACGGAACAACGCTTTTATTGATGTTCTTCATCCTAAAGTCACCATAAGGCCTTCAACAATGAGCTTTGCTCATATCTCAAAGCAAGTTCAAGACTGTTTGAGCGGTATTCTTTGCTAATTGTCGAATCAAGAATATGCTTTAAAAATCAGAGAATTTTGAAAGTATACCAAAGAAACATATTTACTTCTAGGTACGACTAGAAGCTTCTCTTAAACAAATAGCAATTATTGTCATTTGCTGTTTAATCTCTTTACGTAGCATTTGATAAATAACACTGAAGTTAAAAAAGGATTTTTTAAAGATGTTGGGTTGTCGGTCTTAGTCGAAGCGTAAAAGAAAAAGATTATGCACTACACATGTATAAAAAGGAGGGTAGGACGGTTGAATTGGTGAGTTACAAGAGCGCAAATTTTTATCAAAATCGGTGAAAAATCAGATAAATGGACTAAAACAAAACCAGATCATGATTGGCACAAAACATATAAAAATTAAACAGAAATTACTTCGGTATAAGGTAGAGAAACAATATCAAAAATCAAATTAATATTTTGCAGATAATTAAATTGAATGGTTGCAGAAAAAACCAAAGTAGACAAACCATCGCAAGAGATTTCTTTATGTTACTTCAAGCTTGTATTTTCATGAACCACTTTAGTGATCATGATTTGCTCCCAATCAATTATCACTGACTGCTAAAGACAAACATGATGAGTTTCAGTCTTAAGTGTATTTAGTTAGTACATCTTGACGTAGTATGTTTTTTGCAAGAATATATTGTGAATTCTCACGATCGGTGTCACAAGACGAGACAATGTGAACGATGGTTTCAAGTGAAATCAATATGAATTATGCGAGTTTTTCCCGTGCATTTCACTTTTATCGAGCAACAAAAGTTAAATTCATGTTAAATTTTCACGTGAATTTGAACGTGAAATTGTCATGGTTCTACGTCATGCCACAATATATTTACCTTGGCCAAATGGCAAAGTATTAATCAGAAGCATTTTTGACATTTAAATGAGTTTCAAACACCAGTTTACTATATCAAAAGCAATACTTTACTTTCTCACAAGAAATGGTAATCACTTGTTTTGTTAACGCGAAATCCATGTTAAATGAGCTTTACGTGTGATTCACGTTAACATAATATGCCTTTGTATTTGGAAAGACACCATCCATGACATTTCTGAATAGTTTACTTATAGTTAGTTATTACCGCCGGGACGATACAACTTCTGCTAAACTATTTAGTTCTTGAGAATGTAAACAAACGCAATTGGTCAGTGCTTCGTTGCTTGACCTAATATCCGATTTTATTTTACAATTTCATAACTTTATTTATTAGTAATGTATATTTCCCTAGTGCAAAGCTCTGTCCTCAGTTGGTTTTGAGATCATCAGCAGATCAGCCGTCGAAAAATCGGGGTTGCAGATCAAGCTGTTTCTTGTCATTCTCTGTTATTTTTGTCAATTTTGACTAAATTTTGCACACAATTAAAAATTTTCCCGGAAAAGGGGAAGGAGGTTTCATTCCCTGGAATCCCGTCTTTATGCATTAAAGAAGTTCGTGTTATCTTTGTTACTTCTTTTAGCATAATACATCTTTCGATTACTGACCTTCCTAATTTTCACCATTACCCGAAACCGAAACCGAAACCAATTTAATTTGAATAATATTCAACATTCAAAAGTGTTTCTGTGATTTGAATCATATTTGCATAAGTATTTGAACTATATAGATTATCCATTTACAAAGGTTTTATTCTTTTCGTTGAGGGGGAATATACCTCTAAGCGATAATGCAGCGCATAATTCAACACTTGTGAAATGTTACACAAGTTTTGATGTCAAATTGGCTTCATGTGTATGTAGTGGCAATTTGATGTCCGGATATAGATCTGAAATCAGGATGAGGATGATATAACATGCGGATTAATTGATCCTGCAGGTCCATAGGAACAATACTAGTAGGTTTATGACGAGGACAAATTGACAAAAATAGGGTCTGTAAGTCTCGTCATGTGAAATCGAGATTTAATATAAAATTGAAATTTGAAAACGGTTCCCGCCAAAATATGACGTTGCAGGAATTTGACGTTCAAATGTCATGTTTTTGTGAAAATGCAACTGCCGGAAACAAATTATGTTCCCGGAAGTTCGAAAAATGAACGAGACTTACAGACCCAATACGTGAATTATTAATGTAAAAAAATTATATTCAAAACAATTAATTTATTTCAAGTTATAATATGTAGAAATTAAGCAGTTTCAGGTCCAATAACCCGTGAAAATATATAGAAAAGCTTCAAAATTAAAGAATATGTAACACGAATTAATCTATGGCTAACTTCTTTCATTTTTAATTTGCAATTGCAGTGATTGCAAATCTGGTGCCGCCATTTTTGAGAGCTACAAAGTAGTTTGAATAACAAAAATATGCGGAATTTCATGGGACTAAACAAAATCATATTTGTTAGTCTATATCGTAGCATGATTTTTCACAGTAGTAATTTATAAAACGATCCCGTGGGAGAATGCTGTTTCCCATGGGATTATTATTTCCCATGGGATTTCATAATAATCCCATGGGAATTTTTTGCTCCCATGGGAATATTTCAAAATTCCATGGGAAATAGTGCATTTTCCCATGGGATTATGAAATTTCTGCGATGTGTAACAGCGTTCGAACATATCAACTTATAAATATGATGTTTGTAAGTCGCATGAAATTCCGCACATTTTGGTCATTTACACTACTTGGTATCTCTCAAAAATGGCAGCACTTAATTTGCAATCACTGGAATTGCAAATTTAAATTGGAATGAGTTTGCTGGCCAGCAAAGAATGTTTTCCCGGGATGATTCGTATGCTTGCGACCTCAGGTCAAATGTTTCCGATACTTGTTTATACTGACAACATGTCATGGACCGATAAAATCGCGTGCAATGTGCAAATGGAAAATTGAAGGGTAAGTCTGTAATTATTTTTTACATTGCCAAAATAATTAAATGCAACCCATATTATTCTTTCAAGGATGTCCTAATTATTATTAAACACAGCAGGGCTTTAATTATTTGAAATCTCAATGATCGATTTAAAATTAACTCTACATGTACATTGCACTGGTCACGAATTCGGCAGATTTGACTTCGTCTTTATTACGTAAGCTTTCATCATAGACTGGCTTTTTTGAAATTATGGTAAACTGCTCACCAACATCAGAGACGAAAAATGTAAAGAGTGTTTAAGTATGTACTTGGAGTAAAACAGTTCAAAAAGTTGTGTATAAAGCGGGCAACCGCATCACATTTATGTCAAGTGTAGACAAGTATCACCCAGCCGAAGTATGTCGATTGGTGGTACGTGTGTTTATGTTGAATATATATAGCATCTCGGTTAGGTCCGGTTTCATTGTCGAACAATAATCATTTCTATGATTGTTCAAAATCAAAATTGAAAAGTAATCTAATAATCGAAATTATTAAGTATTCTTGGCGTTTTTATGCATTAAAGGGTATCTTATATGGCGTTTTTATGCATTAAAGGGTATCTTATATCATTTTCTAGACATATGGATACGACACAATCCGTTTTTAGAGCTTCCAAAAAAAAAAAAATAATGAAATACAGCTTATTTTGCTTCATAATTCATTACTTATTATTTTCAAATGGAAAAAGAACTATTATTATTAATATATTGAATTGTAAATATCAATAAATGAATTATTAATATTAATAAATGAATTATAAATATTTTAAAATCATTTCCTGATATTAGTAAATGAAGTATAAATGCTGATATAGGAAGTTAAATAATGTATAAATGAATTTAAGATATAAAAAACATTCAGAAATTATAAATATTAAAAACATCGAAAATATGTATAATTGATTTATTAATATTTATAAATGAATTACACATAATAAATGAATTATGAATATTAATAAATCCATTGTAAATATTATTTATATTAACAGATGAATTATGAACATTTATAATGAATTGCTTATATTTATAAATCAAGCAAAAGTAGAAAAAATACTTGATTTATCAATAATTACAATAATTTATAATAAATTGTCAATATTTAAAATTCATTTTAAATATTTATGATTTCTTTGTTAATGGTTAGAACTCAATTGTTAAAATTAACTATTCCTTTATCAATATCAATAGTTGGAAAAAGAATTATTTATATTCATAAATGAATTGTAAATATTAATTAATAAATTATTTAAATTATCAAATTAGTTATAAAAATATATTAATGATTTGTTAATATTAATAAATGAATTATAAATATTTATAAATGAATATAAATATTTAGAAATAAGCAAGTATTAGACATATTTATTAATCAATTCTTGATATTTATAATTGTTCTCCTTATAAGTGTTTAAATAAGAATTATGAATATAAATAAATGAATAGCAAAAATATTCAATGAATATTAGTAAATCAATTATTAATATTCATGATTCAATAATAATATTCACTTATGAATTATATTTATTTATAAGTAATTATTGATTGATTTATAAATATTAACAATTCATTATAAATGTTTATAATTCCTCTGTTAGTATTAAAAATATATTTACAATTAATTTAGTAATATTGATAATTCATTTATAAATATGTGTAATTCATTAATAATTATTAATAAATGAATTATAAATATTCAATACTTATAATTTCTGCTTATTTCCTTCATTTAAAATTCATTAAATATTTGAACTTTATTTATCAATATTTATACTTCATTTATTTATATACGCAAATCATTTACATATTTACAATTCATTTATTAACAGCAACAATTCATTTATCAATATTAATAATTCATTTATTATGAATAATAATTCATTAATTTATTAATATTCATTTAATATTTTCAATTCAGTATAATAACAGTTCTTTTTCTATTTATAGATATTGATTATTGAAATATGAATATTTACAATTGAATTATTAATGTTCATAAATGAATTCTTTCAAATATTAATAAATCAATTATGATTGAATTGTTTTAAATATTAACTGTCTATATTGATAAATCACTTATTTCTTTCCAATTTGACTTGCCGAAAACCAACTTGAGAATAACAATCTTTTAGGTCTTGTGGACCTGTAGGATCAATTAATCCGTATGTTAAAGCATCTATATCCATATATATATCCGACCACAAAATTCCCACTCCATACACACGAAGACAATTTGAATATCAAAACATCAAAACTTATGTACTGTTTCATAAGTGTTGAATTATCCGCTGCACTTTCGTTAAGAAGTATTTCTTTCTCCTCGTAAAGAATAAATACTTCGTAAAAAGAAATCTATATAGTTCAAAGACTTATGCAAGTATGATTTATATCACAGAAACACTTTTGAATGCTGAATATTATTCAAGTTAAACTGGTTTCGGTCCCGGTTTTGGTTTGGTGAAAATGTCTACTATTTTGGTTTGATATGCACCAGAAGGACATACATGTAAGCTGTGAAAATTTTTAGTATTTAGTTTCTATAAAACTTCTAGATAACCCAGCATAACTTTTATTTAAATTCAAAAACATTTATTTTATTTGTACAAGAAAAGTATGATATTCACCGAGATCTTGTACAGGCTATTATGACTTGTTCATTTTAATTTATATGGAAAAAGGCTTCATAAAAGTCCCTTCCTGTATTTCAATAAAATATCTATATTTGCATGGCAAAAGCCAGAAATATGAAAAGAGTGTCATTTGTGGTTCGTTGAACTGATCGTTTATCACTTCTAAGTAGTACCTGAAAAAATCAAAACAGAATCATCAGTTTAACCTTTTATATAGGCAAGTTAGAGTACATCATTTATCTAAACTATATTATATAGTATGTAACTTATACATAAAATTGTCACTATAATACAAACCTTTTTTTTCTGAAATATTCTACACGAGAAAATACAATAAGTAAAATTCAGGTACAATACGGTAAAGTAGGACTAAAATACTAAAGTATGGTGAATACAGAAAGCTATGGTCAAATGTAAGAAAGTTTGAACGATAATGGATATTTCCCTTCCGTTTTTCAAACTAAGCAAGTGAATAAAGGTGTCATAGAATGGGTGTTTTTATTGGCGCTGTAATATGTCTTTGATGAACCATGTTGGCAAGAGAAAACCCAATACTGCTCTCCCTGTACATAAAACGAGCCAGATATTAGAGTACCCATGCATTACAAAGGAAATTAGTATTTATTTCAATATTGTTATTTTCCCGTCTCTCTGATTTTTTTCTTCTGTTGATGGAATTATCACAACTCTTTTGATGCATTAATATGCAACTTTTTTATGCATAAGGGTTTTCAGTCACAAGTTCAACTTTGACAAAAATGATGCAAATCAAGGATAAGGATTTGAAAATTTCGGTCTGGACATTTTATGGAAGGCTTCTTCTGCCATTTTGAAATATCCTTATATATCCTACCTCTAGTAAATTCCTGAAACGCTGATTGGTTAAACGACGTCACATGTTGACCGCATATATTCCATATGGGGTACCGTGAAAAATATACAGTCAGTGGCAGCTATTATACGATGTCACCATGTAAACATCAATACTTTTGTTCGAGTTTTCATATGTTTTTATATGTTTAAAGAACTATCGGTAGGATATAAACATTACAAAGTATGTTAGTGTGACCTAATATGGTATATACACGGTCAGAAAATTTAATATTGGGGCTCGAGCTACGCTCTCGCCCAACATAAAATTTACTGACACTATATATACTATATTAGGTCACTAACAGACTGTGTAATATATATTACAAGTAAATACGGATATATTTTTGGAGGAAATATCTGGTCTTCCAAACGTTTTAATTAGTTGTGCACTGAGGATACGAAAAATGGAAATTCAAAAAGTAAACTTACACTGATTTTGGTATTTTAGCAGTTCCAATGGAGAAGTTCCAATAGGGTCCTATTTTAACATATGAATTGCAGGAAAGGTAGATCTCTTCATGCTGATAATTTTAAACACATGTCAAATTTTGGATATCCGTTGCTGTTTTTGAGTTATTTGCAAAATAAAACAGGAATTTACTACTCATTCGCTACTCAAGGGCTTGTGGTCGTTACAGTGACTTCCTTGATAGAGCGCATTTGCTTTTGCTTACAACTGGACTACTTAAGCAAGGGCTCATTACCAAAAACTTAAAGTCATCACTACAGAAGTGTTACGGTCGACATCACGATCTTGTGGATCGGTATGGGATATCCGTTTCCAGGATCACGATCTTGTGGATCGGTATGGGATATCCGTTTCCAAGATGACAACAGATCTTTCCCTCTACAATTAGTTTGTTTTTCCTCTATCGAATTCGACTTTACTACCGGAGTTGACATGTTCAACTCGGCGGTTGTCTTATAAGAAGCAGTTGATGCTTACTTCACCGGTACACCCGATTTCACCCATGGTTTTTATTGGGTCCGTGTTGTTCATATGTATGTGTGTCTCCATTTTTCTTTTTTGTCCCGTATTCACGTGGTGTTTTTGTTTCTTAGTGTTGCCATTGTCCATGGATTGTTCGTTCTTTTGACTGACGGTTCGGTTCTCGGTTACTCTACCCATATGTTCTACTTTTTAGGATTAGCGGTCATCTTGTTTGTACTACGGACTTAAAATCACAATCTTGATGATGCATACACTTGTGATGATTTAGGCCAAGTTTGGTTAGTATTTGGATCACCAGTTTCAGAGTGGACGGGCGATGGACGCCAAGTGATGGCAAAAGCTCACATGTATTTGGTCATTTGAGCTTACTTAACCAAACGAAGATGCCTTGTCTTCCGGGGCACCAGAGGATGTCTACTATTTCGGAAAACCAGAGAATGCCTACTCTTCCACATCTCTAGGAGACACCATTTCTCTCGGATCAGTAGAGGGCGTTTTCTTTTTGGGACCACAAGAGGATGGTTACTCTACCGGGCCAGTTGAAAATGCCTTTTTTCCCGAGACAACCAGAGGATGCTTATTTTTTCCAGACAACAAGAAGATGAGCCCTTCGAGGGTATCAAAGGATGTCATTCTTCCAGACCATCAGAGAATGCCTTCTCGACTGGACATCAGAGAATTGACCCTCTGTCGAACTATCACAGGATACCTACCCTTCTGGAGAACATGATCCTACTCATTCGTAACATCCGTGTGGTTCGAATGTTTTTCCGTTTTTTTCTATTGCAAATGTTTTGTTGCATGAATATAAGTACAGAAACAACCCTAAGGACAATGGGGCGTAAATTACTCACATCGAAATTAAAAAGTTAAAAAAGAACATGAAACATCTATAAAAATCCCTATAAAGACCGAAAATGACATCAAACACTCTTGAAGGGCATGCTTGACTATGCTTTTGATAACTCGTGTAAGGTTGTTACACTTGTAATTGCGCATTTACCCTTTCTTTTGAAAGTAAAAGAAAGAAATGATTTATACTGAATGGGAATTTTAATTGTACCAAGAAAAAAGTGAGAAAAAAGAAAGCTCACTAACTGATACCGCCGATTCACAATTTAGCCACATAAATGCATAATTTGTTATTATAATCTTAATTCCGTGATTCGGACAAAATCTTAAGTAGAAAAAAAAATATAAATTATTCTGTTTCTGTAAATATCTTAATATAAGGACCCCTTAAACTAATAGGTGTCCCCCTTACCATTGCATAAGCAATGAAGAGATATGGAGTAAATGCACATGAGACAAATATTCTACAAATATATGAGAAAACAAAGCAATGGAACAACGCTTTTACTGTTTTCTTCATCTTGAAATCACAAAGTCTTATCGATAACGTATATTGCAATTGCTTTGGTTGTCAATTTCCAGCTCAAAGTTACAATTTTTATACATGAGAGCTTGATCTGTGTGCTACTGACCCCATATTTAATAGGTGGATTGAAGTCCGTGAAGACATTCTAGACTTGTGCTATGTAAACTCTTCTCAGCTCGAATTTCTTATTCCTTTAAGAACACGTCACTTTGAACTTTAGCCAATCAACCCTAACAATAATAAGTGTTTTGCTAACCGCTGAAGCTTTTATTTGCGTTACTTCCCTTTGCGTCTATACCAAAGATCTGATGTTAAGCTTAAGAAACCATTACAGCTAAAGAAATGTATTTACATAAGTGCATGTGATCTTCAACGCACTGACCAAAAAATCATTATGTGCCATTATTGTCTATAAAGATGATATTCATTTAAGATTGATCTAAATTCATAAAGGCATTCTGAAGTTAGGCATTAGACATCTTATTTCACCCTAACTTTTCTATTCTGTAAAAACATGTTACCTTGGCCTTTGGCAAACTGACAAAATTTCGTATAATATCTCTGATTGACCCCAGAGTCTTTCAATTATGTAGCAATACCAGTAAAGCAAGTGCCAATCTATCTGCTTCGGCCAATGCGCGACAACTCTTGGAATAAAATTAATTTACCTGTGCAGTTTGTGCGAAACTCCAGATTCCAAAAATTAATCGCTCCAAAAAGACAAATAAATACTCATGAAACTTGGTAGGAAAATCAGTTGCTGAATAATCTATCGATTTGCTAGTAGGTGGCGAATGGGGGGTTAATCAATATCAAGTAAAAGTGAAAAAACGTGGTTTTTCTAAAACAGCTCGAAACAAAATAAACGATAAAAAGCCTATTCTGAATTAGTTCAAGTGAAAAGAGGAGAATTAGACACCTAATGTTTTCAAGTTTAAGATACGGTATCTTGTTTTCACGAAGACTTCTAATTCAGAGAAAACTTTTCATTTAAACTAAAATTAAATAGTTTTTATTGCAGAGAGTTGTCGAACATGAATCTCTATTGTGGTTGCTAGATAATGGAAATTTCATTTCATTTTAAGCTTTCTTAATTATACTCCGGAAAATAGTGTTTCTGATGAAGATATGTTCCTACTGATGAATGAAATACCCATCGCAATAGAACACCCTAGTAGGAAGGTATAAATCTGTCAATATTTTCAAGACTAATGCAATTTGTTTCTAATCAATATTTATATTTATATTCAATGCTATCTAAAACACTTTATTGTCAAAACCCAAGGTCTTGGAATTTATTATACCGATGAAGTAGAGCAAGAATATGTAAAGCATCATGTTATATTCATATTTTCGGGCTGTCGAAGTTACGGGTAAAACAATAAATTGCATTGGAACACAAGTGCGTTCCAGAGAGTTTCTATTAAAAACTTTTCTGTCAAAATGTAGTGCAGGAAGGCACATACGTGCAATTATGGCAACTCCGACGTTAGTTTCTTATTAAATAAAGTGCACCAAAAATTGTTTACGTATTGCAAGTCTTGATGAACTCGTAGATTTTTTAAGATTTTGGAATGAACTTGTTTGAACGAGTTAAAAAGGTCACCAGTGATAGACTGATGGTTTGATTGTATATTCTGTGTAAAGAAAATTTAACAAAACAGCAGTATTTAATGATTATTTCGAATTACACATGAAGCCAAAACATAAATTTTCGAGTCCTACCTATTGCTTAGTAATATTTAGTGATATTTAAACCTTGTAAAAATATATTTCAAATTAAATTATAGAAAGTGACACTAATGCGCCAATTACCCTATAGCGGATAATTTTCGCGAGGTTTTAATTTTCGCGTATGGATTTAAATCGCAAAAATGAATTCCGCGAATATTTTATATATCATTAGGATATATATATATATAGGATCTTTAATTATCCGCGAAAATTTAAGACGCTTAAATTTTGGCATACATATTATTTTTTCACTCAAAGCCGCGAAATTTTTGACCCGCGAAAATAACCCGCTATGCGGTATAATATGCAATATTGATTAAGTTTTACTGTAATTACTTACATGGACCTGGTACAAACGTGATAGTATCAATAGCTATGCTACCATCAGCAGTTGCTCCTCTGATCAATTTAAAGGCTACCTACAAAATTTATGTTAAGCACAATACTCAAAATGTACTTACGTAATTCTTAATGGTTATATTAATAGAGCGAGTGAGTAAGATATGTGTCATGGTCTCATGTTCATTACTCCATATCCTTTCGTAAAATATTTATCAAGTGCAATGCACTCAAACTAAGAAAAGCTTTTTTTCTAACAAAATCACGCGTTTCCTGTAGCGAATGAGGGTAGCGAATTTCATAATACTTCAGTAAACTCCTTCCAGAATGACCCTAGGGTGTACTGCTTGCTAATTTATGGTTCAATGAATTAATTTAGATTTTTCTTGCAGATAATTTGTTGTTAAGGAAACCATGTGTTCACCAAAAGGAAACGTTCAGTTCCATGAGCAAAACAGTACTTTTATATTGCGGTAAATCTCTCATTTACCCAAGGACACATCTGCTTACCATCGAAACCCTTTGATGTTTTAGACCATGAAACATATGGGTATGACATACTCTTCCCATAAACGGATTAACACTACTGTTGAAGTCGAAGGGCATATAGGCCGAAACGTTGGGCAGTTTTCCCTCCCTCTCTTTCAATTTTTGTCATTTTTATGTGTTTTTTAATTTGTACAATTTGTGTTTTTTACCATTTAATCGTGGCCAACTATACCATATTATTTTGTTCCATAGTTACTTTGTGGACATCGCACAACATATTTATTTTTTTTTTCGAATTGAGCATTTTACACTCTAATGTACAGAAAAAGCTGCCAATAGGAAATCCAAAGAAAAGTTTAGGGTAAAATTCAATTACTTCTGGCTGGTATCGTTCGTTTAAAGGCATATCCAAAGATATATTTTTTTTTATCTGTCGGTTTTCTGACAGTGTCATAATCGTGAGTCGCATATCCTGTGGAACAAATCATCACACTATTCCAGTTAGCAAAAGTGCAAAATGAAACATTGTTGCGGAAATTTCTTTGAACAAGTTTTTAAAGAGCTTGTGTATTTTGTGTTACAATTCATCGAATTTTAATAAGAGCTTTTGAAGAGTACAAAAACATTTGCATTGCAAAACAACGTTTTTTTTTGTTTTTTGTTTTTTTTGTTTGTTTTTGTTTTTGTTTTTATCTTTTACCTTCTCGAAAATATTTGAGCAATATCAGTTCATAAAATTACATATAAAATTTGACATATATAACAAACTGAAGGTGTAAAAAACGTCATGGGATGAAAACATACGACTGTTAACAACAGAAAAAAGGCTGTCAATGGGGAGATTGAAATTAAGCCACAAAACCGATAACCCATAGGAAGAGTTGTTTGCGAAAAGTGTTTCCCCTTCAAAACTCATTTCTTGAACTTACATTGCATAGTTATACAACCCGCACAACACATTTTTTTTATGTTTCTAGTACAGATTTCACGCGATTTTTGTTTATTCTTCATTCAGTTAATTCTTCTGACAACATCATTTTAAATATCCGAACACAAATAGAATCTAATATGTTTCCGATAAACGTAAATAATCATACGCATACAGTTTGTTTTTTATGAAGAGGAATCTTGAAAAAAAGAACAAACAAACCAATCGATACCAAATAACTTGCCTTCCATAGAAACAAATCAACGATAAATATGGTTTTTACACTTCAGTTCTTCTCTGTACACAATATAGGGTCCCATTTGTCATGCTTCGTGATTATAGGTCGAGAAACGCCGAATAGGTATTTTTTGTCGAGTTACGTACTTTTATGGGATATCTCTATTAATGCTTTTCGTTTGCAGATCCCCGGAAGATTGTGGATTGTATTTTTTTGCAGTTGTGAATGTTTTCTGTCATCTTTTTCATTTAATTGAATGACAAAAAGGAAAAAAATGGGTGAACAAAATTAGATCAAAAGAAAATTAAAAACGAAATATTGGTTATGAGGAAAAATAAAAATTAACACTCCGTAAATTCAATGTTGTACATAACTTAAAAAGTAGAATGTAATAGTCTTGCAAAATGTTTTTTTTAAATGTGACTAGATATGGAACTAAGTCGTTATTGTAATCTAAACTATCGGAATTTATTTTTTTCATGCTTCTTTTTACCATTTCTCACACAACCATGGCCCCGAAATACGAAATTGAATAAGAAATTATAATTTGGAACGAATTATTTCCCTTTACTCTATTCTTGTTACTTTGCTGGTTGCCAGAGGAATTCAATATTCAAGTGATATTTTCTTGAAATTAAACGCCCCCCTTTTTAAAGTTTATTACACTAAAACAAAATTTGCATAGCTGAAGATTTTGTATAAACATTGTCTTTCTTATAAATTGAAAGGGAATATATAGTTTTTCTAGTCGCTCGTTTCAATCCAGCTTTCACATTTCCTAGACTGTTTGGAAAGTTTTGTTTTCCTCTCTAAAGAACGATAATAGGAAACTAATACCCTGCAGACACCTTAAACACGTTAATTAGTAATTTCTAACGTCTCGTTAAATACTTTGTCAAATGTTTAAAAGCTCGGCAAACCTCGACTTCAAATATTTGCAAAATTCATATTACTCAATGTGAGAAATTTTAAAATCAACTAGTTCTCGTTGTGGAAACTAAAATTGGTATTTTAGCGATTTCCACATACACATTTATTTCAAATTCGATAAATCAAACACTCATGAGACCAATGAAAAACATTTCGAGATTGAATGGTGTTGGAGGGGTTTAGTATGCTGAAATTATGTGAGAGGAAATATTTCGCGTATTTATTAATAAAAGCGAAAATAAACGTGTATGGGAAATTTTATAGGAAGCAGGAGATGCTAACTCTACCGGTCTACCTAATCTCACCCAGGATTTTTATTGTGTCGGTGTTGTTAATCGTTTGATATGAGTTGTCAATTTTCTTTTTTCAATTTTCTTTTTCATGGCGTACTCATCTGTTGTTCTTATTATTCGGTATTTCTGATGTTGCCATTGTCTTTGGATTGTTCGTTTTAAGACCGATTGTTCAGTTCTCACTTATATTTAGAAGTATTAAGTATATTCATGATTACAGACATCGGTTCATTGGAAAATACAAACTCTTTAAAACAAATGAATTATGCAGACATGTATTTACTCCATATCCCTTTATTTGTTTATTGTCTACCAATTTTAACTGTTATATAGGGATGAAGGAACGGACAGAAGCCAATTATATGATATACTTGTAAACTTGAGCGAACTTCAGAGATTTTGGAAACAATACACAGGCAAATTATATAAACATTAAATTAACATGAAGTTAACAAGAAAATTTCACATGAATGTCATTTTAATTGAGCAACTTACGTTAAATGCATGTGAAAATGTCAAGTGAGTTGAACGTGTAATTACAGTTGTTACTGAAATTGTCATATGGAAATGTATGGAGCAGGAGTATTTTTGACATTGACAGGAAAGCCAAGCACCAGTTTGCAACACTAAAAGCAAAATTGTTTTTTCTTTCATATGAAATTTATAGGAAAATTCTAACGTTAATTTCACATTAAGATTTTTTAACGTGAAATTCATGTAAAATGGGTTTCACGTGAAATTAACATCAGCAAAATTTGCCTCTGTTGTTTTGTAAAAAAAATGTCCCTTATATTCATTTATGCTTGCGAATAAATGACATCAGAGGAATAAGGAAAGATCTGTATGTGTAAACTTTTCCCTAGAAGTTGCACGTTAAACTGGATTGTTGAATACCGGTATGAGACTCAATTTTCTTTTTTGAAGAAGTTCGACTATGCATTGTACAATATAAAATACCACATCAGAGATAGAATGGAATAAAGACAATAAACAGAATCAAAAGGTCAAATGGGCCCAACATTAAGAATAAAATCATCAAAATATATGACATAACTAAAAGATCAGTTGAAGGAAAAATTACTGCTTTTAGTGCATGAGCATTGGGTCTATACAGAAAACATTTTTTTTGTATCGGACTTGGTTTATATAAAGAGCAAACTGAATAAATAATCTGTGCCAGGTACATACAACAGGATCTGTCTTAATGGCTGTGTCAATTGTTGTAAATTGTCGTATCCAACCAACGTTCGCACTACTATCTTTAGCAACACTTGAAACAAGATCAGTTGGACTCATTGCACTTCCACGTTCATATACATATACTTCGATGACCATTCGAGTTGTTCCAGACATAAAGTAAAAATAGGTTAAACACATCTGTACTCCTAATAAAGAAAAGTAAAAAGACACGTTCAGAAAACTGAAAACAAAATTCCACTTTTGTAAAAGCATCAAACTTTTGAATATGGTGTTAATTGACATCCTGTATTGAGTAATACCTTTATAAAACACTCTTATCCCAAATAATGATATAACTGTCACAGCAACTAATTATGTCACCCAGGACGAAGCCGGGGGTAAAATGTTATTATTCTACGTTTGTTCTGATTATTCTTTTGCTTCTTCTTCTTCTTCTTATTCTTCCAATAATTTTTGTACAATCGATTATTCTGATAAAGCTAACGATTCCAAACACAGGAAGAACAGGAAATGATTTTTAAAATTTTCAAAATTGCCACCATTTTACGTTAAAGATTCAAGAGTTGTGGCTTGTGATTGTGATTTTCCGCCATTGTAGTTGTTTACTGTTAATTTGTCTTTACAATCAATTTCTCAGTAACTTCATAGTTCGTTTGTTCATATATTGTGTGAAAGATCAGAAAAAAAAAGTGACCACCATTTCTTAGATGGCTGCCAATTTGCGTAAATTTTGCAACTTTGATTTGCTTATAGTATTATCTTTCCATAGAACAGTGGATAAACTTTTGTAAGAACAGTAAAACTTTATTACGACACTGCCTGTGGTTGTTGATATGTTGTGACTGTCTTCTGTTAGTCTTTTTGTCAGGAAACGAATGACAGCAATTGTAATAACACTTTCCGGTTAATTTAATGTTTATTGAGGATCCATAAACAAAAGAAAAAATACATTGATGGAGCATTGTTTTGCATCTTACAATGAATTCCACTAAATTAGTGCTTTGGGTCGCCTTGAAATGACTATTATGTATCAGAAAAGCTCATTGTTGAAGGGCTCACGGTGGCCTCAAGATAAAGATCAACCATAAAAGCGTTGTTCCGTTGCTGGGTTTTCCATGTATGTGTAGGATTTTGACTCCATTGAATTATTTCCGTATCCTATCATTGTTTACAATATCATTGCGTTCTTTTTGGGAGAGACTAAGATTTTAAATTTTTGAATCATTTACTTTTTACGCATGAACAAACATCTGGAGGATAGTGAAATTAAAAGCAATTCTCAATCAACAATTCTGCATTATAATGTGTTAAAAAGGAAACCCCTTAAGTAAAGATCACAGTGTCATTTTAATCGTTTTAGGGTAGTATACCTAGGTTAAGGGAGATTACCCTTTAAATCAGTAAAGCGTTTGAGACAGGTAGTTTCATATACATTTCGTAAGCATCGGTTTTTCATTGAAATCATGTATGTTCCTAAGAAGCTTGGAATATATTTATTAAAATGCTTACAACAATCATGCCAGTGATTTTTTAAGAGTTGTGTCACTTCACCTAGATCTATTACCTTAAACTTACATCAAAGAGCTGTATATGGGGATATTTTTTCATCGGGGTACAAAAAATTAAGATTTACAGATCTCAAAGGAGCAAAATCACTAACGGCAGTAGAATACCGAAGGAACAAAGCACAAGATTACATATATCAAAATCGAGAGACAAGGCAAAACCAAGAACACCAGGAGACGGAAGACCAGAGACACTACCGTTGTAACAATATCAAAGTTTCGATTCGTAAGGAACAATTGAGTTTTAAATTCAACACACAAAATACAATCATAAAGTAAACATACTTGGTATAGTTTTGCATGGAGCTGTTGTCCACAGGCAATAGTCATTTTCCTTCAACACAGGATCTGATACATCTAAATACATGTAGCGTACTCCGGATTGAGCAGTTGTTGGTGATGAAGTCTTTCAAATATATTTAAAAAAGTGTATCTTATAAACAGATAGATATGTATTTCACAAACTCATTTTACAAAACTAACCTATACTCAACTACAATGAACAGCATCAAAAGCAGTGTTTTTTCCCTCAAAATGACGCTTTGTTTCTTTCCTAGATTCTAGAAACATTTTTATAACTACATGAACTCATTTACGATGCATTAATGGATTTAGTGGTTCATGAAAAACAGTTTTCTCAATTCTATTACAATACCGAGTTTTTCAAAATAAAATCATCACCAATGTTACAGAAAGTCGGACACAGAAAGTTTTTTTCGGCTCTTTATACATGAAATATATCCATATCAAGTTTTACTAGATTATGATCCACAATGAAATATTTTTCTTTTTATACTATCAATTTTTAGTCAAAGAATAGCTTAATTTTATCTGTTACCATCTTTGTTTGCTTTGATGTTACTATTTGTGTGACGTAATTTATGATATCACGCACTTTCAAAATCTACCTCAGTTATAGAACAGGGAAAAGATTCATCTGTGTATGTAGTTTCAAAAACACATGTCTCGCTTCTTTCAAAACCACAACCAAATGATGTCAAAGATGAACAATCTGAAATTAACAAAAAAATACATTTTCCTTCTTCCTGATGTATTTTTGGCATAAAAACCAGTGTATCCTATCCGAACTTTTCGGAAATATATCCTGCCAATGAATTTTGTTATTCTTAAATGTTTTATTCAATGATACTAGTGTTAATTACAAGCTATGATTTCTCACTAAAAGACAATGCTGTTTCGGTTTTCATAGGTACAAGAAATTTTGTCGTGTATCCGCTGTACAAGACGGAAAATGTCTAGGCAACTTATTCTGACGTCATTGTCGTCACCTAGGAACGTCAGGAGTCTGGTGAAAAACTAGTAGATGACATGCTCCGCCCAACGTTGAATCAAATAGTGGTTTCTTAGTAATGGTTTTTGTGTTTGTAAGACACACAGAATACCACCGCTTAACACATGTTACTATGTTAACAAACCATATACCCTCTTTTACTAAATCACCACGTTCAACCAAGTATAGTTTTGATTAATGAACTAAAATCAAAATCCTTTTGTCATTTACACCTTCAATATAGGTACAATTGATCTGCAAAATAAAAACTTTCTAACATCAAAACTGTAAGAGGAGCTACGCAGACAAACTATGTATCTTCTATTACTAAATCACTTTAAAAAATGACACAGTTCAACAATGCATATTTTTTAATCAGAAATTAACCTAAATCAAAATCCCTATCATAAGCACATCTATAGGTACAATTGATCTGCAAAATAAAAAAAAAATACTCTCTATCATCAAAACTGTAGGAGCTGTTGCGAGGACAAACTATGTACCCTTTATTACTAACTCACCAAAAATTACCAAGTTCAACAATGTTTATTTTTTTCAAAAATATACCTATATCGAAACCCTTACCACATACACATCTTCTATAAAGGTACCAATGATTTACAAAATAAAAAACTTCCCTGCATCAAAACTGTAGGTAGAGTTGCGCGGGCAAACTATGTGCCCTCTATGAAAAATCACAAAAATGACTTAGATTAACATTGTATATTTTAACAAAAATGTACCAAAATCGAAATCCTAACGACATGCACATTTTCAATATATGTACTAATGATTTGAAAAATAAAAAAAAAAAAACACCTAGCATAAAAACTGTAGGAGAGTTGCGCGGAAAAACCATGTACCTATTTGGACGGACGGATGGAGGGACAGGGATAAAACAAAATGTCGCCTGAATATTCGTCGCAGGGGCATGAAAATCGTATTTTGTGGTTATTAATGTCAGAAAATTATGAAACATCGTTGAAAATTCTCAGAAATTATGGATGAAGATTTTATTAATTCTCCCTATAGAATTATTAAAATCTGACCCTCGTGTGTATGATATTTATCGATCTTGCACTTTCATCGATGTTAGATACTTATATTCTTTTTAATGCCCCTAAGATATACAACAAAACTTAATATTTGATTTGGTACATCGTGTACTAGTATTGAACATTTGCGTCGGTTCATCAACAAAAAAATAGTGAATTTAATCTTATATTAACATCGGACCAATTTCTTCATACAGAATCGCGTAAAAAAATCCAAAACTACTTTAACTTTTTTCAAAATGAGATCAATTGATGTAAAAAGATATATAAGAGGCGCATGTTCTTATAGTTACTCATAAGAAACTTGGGGAGGTTTAATGGATGGTTCCACCACTGCAGTGTCAGGTTTTGTTATGTGACGTCGTGATAACACCGGGAAAATTTACACACAAGGAATTACTGAACATGCGTGAAATAATCACTTTTCCAGCGAGTTATCTGATAGTGCAGCGGCGAAAACAATCGGGGAAAAAGCAGGAAGGTGAATTCAATTTTTCTGACTTACAGTCCAAAGAGCACTCTAATGAACATTTTTTTCTTTGTTACAATTAAAGAAGAATTTATGCAGAAAATATAACTAACGATTTTACAATTTGCCTACCAGAAAACTGACATTCACTTCCAAAGTATGGATCAAGACAACAACATTTTCTGGTGTTAAGAACGCTCACACACTGCCCATTATCACCACAATCACGTTCAGCACAATCAACATCTAAAAAAAAAATCAACGCGTTTCAATAAATAAAGTTACTCTTTGATAAATGTTAAGGTAGTAGACCTAGGTTAAGGGACATAACTCTTAAAAATCACAGGTGAGTTTGTTGAAATCATTTTCATAAACAGATTCTAAGCCTCTGAGTAACATAGATGATTTTTTATTCTTTTTCACGTCAATGCTTAAAAAGCATTGATGAAACTAACTATTTCGAACGTCTTACTGATTTAAAGAGTTATCTCCCTTAACATAGGTCTACTACCTTAAACTCTCAGGAACTTGTAGTTGCTCATCTGGACATGCAGTCAAACTATTTAAAGCTTTATTCGACTTCATTGTTATATTTCAAAAAGCCAATATGATTCCTAATGGAACTGTGATATCAATCAATACACAAAGTTAAACCTATATCTGCAAAATACTATGGCTACTACATTAAGTGCCAAATACTAAACGTTGTATTTTTGGAAAACGTATAATATTAAAAGGAAATATAGAATATTTTGATTCTGTAGACAAAGTACAGTTGAGCACCATCTGGTCTTTTTTCAAACTTTAGTACTTTTTATTTTTATTTTGAATTAAGACGGTAGACCTAGACGAAGGGGCATAATTCTTTGAAATCTATTGAACATTCTATGTAACAGAGACGATTTGAATCATTTTCACATCAATGCTGAAAAAGTATCGATGAACCAGACTTTTTGAAACGTTTTACTGATTTAAAGAGTTAGTTCCCTTAACATAAGTCTACTGTCTTAAGGTTCAAGCAAAAAATTTAATATGATAATTCTGAAATTTTAAATTTTCAATAAAAATGTTACTAATTATATGATTACACGAAAACAATGTCGAAGTAACATTTTGGATTAAACTGTCATTGTCAAGAATTAAATTTAACCCATAATAACTTATTTTGTTTTTTGTAATTGCCTGATGACTATGTTTTACGTTATTACCTTCAACGACTATAGGTATGTCGAGGCTGTAAGTAAGTGTTAACCGTAATGTGTAGGAGCAGCTCATTTAGTTCAAATAAATTAACTACTTCGTATAATGACTAAATAATGTACGTTCTTAAATCTTGTAGGAAGCTATTGAATTCTTATATATAAAACGTCTCTGGCTATCCATAGTTCCTATCGTTATTTACGTTTGTCTCTTGTCTTTCATTTGTGTTTTTCTAGTGCAGTTTGCTTGTAAATTGTGGCATTTAATTGTAGATTTTCACCATTACAGGTGCTTCCTGTTATCTTTTGCTCGTAATTAACCATTTTGATTAATATGGAATATAGGACATTTTGTTTTTGATACGGACTTTATCACGGCCAGTATCAAGTGAGCCCATTAGGGCGAGCTTAATGTGTTACGCCGTGATAAAGTCCGTATCAAAAACAAAATGTCCTATATTTCTTTTATCGGTAATTCACGAAATGATAGATAAAACTCTTTAATATACTGAGTTAAGCTTACATTTCTATTTTAGCACAGTTAATCTATTGTTTATTGCAATGATTTATATGCATTCTTTATTCAACGTATTACGCGTATGAACACGACAAATAGTACAAAACATGACGTCAGCATAGCAACCCGCGCGTGATGCCTTCACAGTGACCTAATTATATCGTGATAATGTCCAGTTCGGTGAAACTGACATTATTAGTCTCTGTAGTCTCTGTACATCAAAGGAAATTCATACAAATTACCGATAAAAACTAGTTATTTTCAACTACCTGTTATTTTTTTATTAATACATTCTTGCTTTCCAAATTATTTTCAATTAAGCCAATTTATCTAACCTGTGACTGCACGACTTCTTTTAGATTATTGCATTCTAACTTACCTGTAATTGCACTAATTATTTGGGATTTATGCAGCTTAACTTACCTGTGATTGCACAAATTCTGTCATAAAAACTGTCAGGATAGGAGGTCTTGAAAGCTGAATGGAATTTGTACCGACTGGGAAATGTCGGTGATAAGAATTGACTGAATTTTAGGTTAGTATCTGGTCCAATTAATACTGTGTATATAACTGTATTATTAGTAAGACATTGTGATCTTATTGTCTCTATATTGTCGAACCTTGATTGACTGTCAGTAATGAGAACTATAAAATTTACGACATCTGATCGTTCTCCGGAAGTAGAATTGTATAAAACATCTGTGCAAGTATAGTTCAGAGCTTGTAAAATATCTGCATTATCGGTAGCTGCATTTCGACTAAAATTAAGAATATTAGATTTTACTTCAGATTTTACAAACGAATTGTTAAAATCAAAGACTGTTTGAACATTTTCGCTGAAAGATACCAAAGCTACTCTCACATCATTTTCTCCAATTGGAAGTTTATCTACAATGTCGGCCATTGTTTGAAGGGAATCCATGAGCTGAGTATTACTTTGGCTTGTTGAATCGTCAAGTATAAAAGCCAGATCAAAATCAAATATATTCTTGCAATCTGTAAGAGAAAAAACATAGAGGAGAGAAATAAGATGTTTGAAAAATATCCGTTTTATGTATGAATAATGTTTCCCCGTCTTCAGATAACAGATAACTGAATTCCCTATAAACGTATACATTTGCCCTAAATTCTAAACAATGCGCGCAGTATGAGTACAAATTTGTTGATTTTACCAGTCATCCGGCAATTTTTGTAAGGGAACTTCAAGTTTATTTTATTTCATTATTGTCCGCCATTTTCACTTATCGCTGGCTTGCATTCTACTGCTCTTGAACACACGTGTCGGAATCAGAGAAATCAACAGCTCTATCTCTTATTTTCTAGTGTTCATCGTTTTATGTTTGATATGATATGTGTACATATTTTAATCTTTTAACGAAATTTGACAAGATATTTATTTAATTGTTCATAACTAGAATTGTTTTGACAGACTTCAACATTAATCTAAAACACAGCTTGGAAATGTTGCCAAACTCAAACCTTTAGTATAAGAGAACACCTCTATAATAAAAAAGAATAAATAATTATAGATTATAATGCATTATGTTTGTAACGTTAATTTTGATTTTATGACTTTAAAATATTCAGGAGTAAAATTCACGATTTACCGTCGGAACCAACTAAAACGTAACTGCACAGACGACACCAAACTTCCTGTAATTTTAAAATTGATTTAAAACTTTCTTTTTTCGACTTTGCATTAGAATAGAGATAACTAAACTGTATTTTAGGATCATTAGGGGTAACTCTAAAATTTTACGACCGCAAACGTCCGTTTTCCAGATCCACTAACGCGTCGCCGGAAACTCTTCTGCGACAGTAAAATCTATGATGTACCCACTCAGATCCTAAAATACAGTATGGTTATCTCTTAAATCTGACTATCGAAATTATTCATCTCATCATCTAATAACGATGTAATTCACTCATCATTTGCGTATATTTGTGCAATATATCGTTGTTCAATATTCAGTGAACATTTTATAATAATGTTGTTTTTTACATTGATTATGCGAAAATAGTAATTTGTTAAATCTCGCAGATAAAACGCAAAAAATAAATTAGAAGTCGTTTGGCTCATATCATTAAATGTTTTGTTTGAAACATCATACGTAACATAAAAAAAGGAACTTCTCGGTACCAATTATGGATCCGTAAGTTTCAAAGTGAACGAGACCTTCATATCCTTTCATTGTTACTTGTACACCATATGATTTATTTGAAATGAAGTTTTACGCATTTTTAGATATATGTATTCATTTCTCTTTGAACATTTTACTACGAAATAAAATTTACCCTCACAGTTTTCCCCTGCTCTGTCGTCCGGACAAACACAGGTCGCTTGTCCTATGTTATTTACAAAACAAGTTCCAGTCCCACAATTTGTAGAGGCACATGGGGTCGCTACAGTGAAAGTTTAAAAAATGAATGGTTATTTGTGTGGCAGTATGATCATCAATGGCGTTCATCGTTATGGTGTGATAAAATTATCTGTTGTTCGATTATTTCATGAAACGATGTGTAATGTCCTAGTTCGAGGAGTATGATTCACTTTCAACCGTACCGAATTCAATTAATTGCGCTTTTATCTTGTTCATCTCTTTTACACATGTTCTTTTTACGATCTATCCATTAATATTTGTCTTTTTCTTTTACACTGTCTTTTATGTTTCTAATTCTGTATTACGAACTCCATCTTTCCGAAAAACGAGAAAAAATATGCAATCATTCAAAAGAACCTGATTCGATCACTTTTTGAAGAAAAAACAACCGAAAAATGAAGTTTAGAAAGCAGCTGGAGATACATTTTGGCAGTTTTGAGACTTTAGAAACACAATAAACAACGGGACAATGCCTTTTTGCGTTTCAACTTTCTTCACACTCCAATTAATAACAGAACTAACAATTCACACGACGTGACAAATTTTGAGTATAAGACATATTTCCTTCCGCTCTTCTCTAAGAGAGTTGAAATTTATATAAAGTATTTACTGTTTATTCTTATCATTCATGTCCGATTTCTTGCTTCACAGAACCTATTAATTGAAATATGCATGCAAATTCATGCTGTCAGTACCCTCGTGCCTGTATGGTCAAATTCGTTATACCAAATTCCAGAATTTGTTATAACGAATTCAAAAATATTTTTGATAGGTCCTATATGGGCTTCCTTATAACGAATTCTGGAATTTGTTATAACGAATTAAATTCGTAATAACAAATTTTTGAATTCGTTATAACAGATTTTTGAATTTGTTATAACGAATTTAATTCGTTATATTTTTGAAATTGTGAGAACAGATTGAAAAAACTGAAATCACAAATTTCTGAATTCGTTATAACAAATTTTTAAATCTGTGATATCAAATTGTAAAATCTGTTATTTCGAATTCCTGTTATCTATGGCAAGCAAGAGTCACAATACATTGAGAAAACTGGTGTCTCGTCCAGATATAGACTTTCTCTGTGTCGAAATACACATCATTTCTGGCCATTCTTTCATGTAAGAGATCGTGAAAATGTCAAGTGCAGAATTTAGGAGTAAAAATGTGTAGAACTGCAGAGCATCAAAGAGAATCTCTTGGCAAGTTGGATATAGTAGGTCAAATTCTGCGAAGAAATCTCCCATGCAGTCTGATACAAAGGTTTCTCAGTAGAGAATGGCGAAGAATCTTTCAGTAGTCGAATACTGAGGAAAAGCTTTATGGTGAATTGCAAACAATCCCATGCAGTTTATTATTAAAGAAAAACTTTGTGTAGATTGCGGAAAATCTTTCTGTAGTCTAATACTTTGGAAAAAATTTACGGAAAATTGCAGAGAATCTTTCCGTAGTCTTCTACTAAGGAAGTAGTTTGCGGAGAATTACGCAGAATCTTTCAGTAGTCGAATACGAAGGAAAATCTGCGGAGAATTGCAGAGAATCTTTCACTAGTCTTATACTTAGGAAAAAGATTGCTGAAAATTGCGGAGAATCATTCAGTCCTCTACTACTTAGGAAAAAGTTTGCAGAAAATTAGGAAAATCTTCTTAGCAGTCAAAACTTAGGGAAATGTTAGCGGAGAATTGCGGATAATCTCCCAAGCAGTCTAATACATAGGGAAAAGTCAGCAGGGAACTGCGGAAAATCTCCCAAGCAGTCTGATACTTAGGCGAAAGATCAGCTGAGAATTTCATAGAATCTTTCAGTAGTCTAATACTTAGAAAAAAGTTTTCAGAGAATTGCAGAAAATCTTTCAGTAGTCTTTTACTTAGGAAAAAATTAGCAGAGAAATGAGGAGAATCTTTCAGTAGTCTAATACTTAGGAAAAAAATGCAGAGAATTACGGAGATTTTCAGTAGTCTAATACTTTGGAAAAATTGCGGACAATTGCGGAAATTCTTTCAGTAGTCTAATACTCATAAAAACGTTTGCGGAGAATTGCGGAGATTCTTTTAGTAGTCTTCTAAATAAGAAAAGTTTGCAAAGAATTGCGGAAATTCTTTCAGTCCTCTACTACTTGAAAAAAGTTTGCGGAGAATGGCGGAGATTCTGTCAGTAGTCTAATACTTAAGAAAAAGTTTGCGAAGATTTGCGAAAAATCTCCAATGCAGTCTAATAGGGAAAAGTCATTGTTAGTGGAGAATTGCGGAGAATCTTTTAAACGTCAAATACTTAGGAAAAATTTTGTGCAGAATTGTTGAAAATCCTATGCAGTCTTAAAGTAAGTGAGAACCGAACCATCAATCCAAAACGAATAATCCAAGGACAATGGCAAAATCGGAAACAACAAAGAAACAGAGACACAACACGAGTTCGGCACAGAAAAGAAAAATAAAAAACACACACACACAAAGATGAACAACATGGACCCAGTAAAAACCATGGGTGAGATCAGGTGCACCGATAGAGTAAGCATCTCCTGCTTCTTATAAGACACCCGCCGTGTTGAACATGTCAAATCCGGTAGTAAGGTGAAATCCTGTAGAGGGAACAACAATTAAGCTTTTTAAGGGAAACATCTGTTTGTCATCTGGGAAAGAGATATCTAATAGCGGTCCACAAGATGGTGATATCGACCGTAAAACTTCTTGAGGGGTGACTTCAAGTTTTGGGCAAAATACCCTTGTTTAAGTAGTCTATTTGTGAGCAAATGTGTTGCTAAAAAGAAAAGGGAAGTTGACTTTTGCAAAAGTGAAGTCATCGCGTCTGTCGTACAGCTTAGATTAAAGTTTACTTTTGTTGTCAATTTCGAGATGAAGGTCAAGGAATGAGGCCAATGTGGAAGTGTTTGTAGTATCCTTAATTTCGAGCTCTTTTTGATAGATCAGATGAAGAAAATTCCAAAGCGAGGGTTGTTTAGTGACAAAATATCATCTATATAACGGAAGCTAAAGTTAAAGGATTAGGTCAGTTTTTTATCTTTATTTTCAAGAAGCCATTCAATGAATGCAGCCTCATAAGTGTGGAGAAACAGATCGGCTAGGAGAGGCGCACAGTTTTTGCCCATAGGAATTCCGATAGTCTGTTGAAAAACAAGTCCTCCAAACTAGACAAATATACTGTCGATCAGAAACTCTAACATTTTAATCACTTCTTCCTCTGTATATTTTTTCTCCGATTCGGAGTCATTTTTCACAAAGTATTCTTGTTCTCCAACTACAACAATGTACCTATATCTTCGTTCACCGTTCTTACGTGAGAAACATCTATGAATTAAACCTTTCAGCCGAGATTTTAGTTGTTCATGAGGAATGGTAGTGTAAAGTGTGGAGAAGTCGAAAGTTTTAATGCTGTTACAGTGTGATAAATATCTAGAGTTTAAGATGTCAAGTAGATCTTTGTAGTTTTTGAAAATCCACATTTCATTTTACAACGCTTCTTGAAAAGCAGTTTTCACAGTATTTTTGAAGGCCCTCTTTAACCTCGAGATATTGGTATTTTTCTACCAATTTAATTAAATTTGAATTTCCTTTGAATAATTTGAAATGTGCATTTCAAATATTTTAAAACTGTGAAAATTTTGGATGCTTAACAAATATATCAATTAGACCAGATAAAAATAATCAAATATCAGATTCAATACGTGAAACTGTGTTTGTGGTAAGCGATTGCCACATGCAAAAAACCATTGGTGAGGCAAAAGAATTTTATCAGTAAATAGCCACATTGGAGATTGTTTTGTTGCCGTCGGACTAAATAATTGGTGATTATTGGAATTCTGAATGTTAGATTCAAAATAGAAGTAGTAGAAAAATGATAATAATGCCGCACCTACCCTTTTCAAGGGGAAATCTTGCATAGGACCCCAACCCCGACGGCCAGATGCAAACGGACGGCATTCCTATTGAGCATAGGGTAAATACAAGAAATATGACTTTCGTACACAATGTATTCCTTGAAGTCTTCCAGTTCGACTTCATCAGAGAAGACGCTTTTCAGGAGAAGGTGCAGGACCAAAATCAGGAAGCCCTCAAATGGTAGGACCTGCCCACAGGGGTGATCTATAAGATCTTTGAAGCGGCAGAAGTGGAAGGAAAATTTGACACAAGCAAAATTCTTATTATGAAAAATCGAGAAGGGGAGACCACCAAGGTATTGGTTTTAGGATCTGGTGAGGAAGTAAAAATAATACCAGAGGGCTAGGGGTAAGAACGCAAAATTTTTCAATCCAAAACGGATTGGGATTTTTTTTATCTGGAGGGTTCGGGAATGAGCGGGGAGCGAGGCGTGGCCGACCGAGGCGCGATTTGAAGAAACCTCTCGTAAGGCGCATGCGCATTCAATTCTTCGATAATTGGGGTAAATCCTTCACTAAATCCTTCTCATCGTAATAAATTTTTGGCAGACTGAAGGAGCACCGTCTTCACCTGGCAGCTGGGACCTATAGGTTTTGGCTAATCGCACGGTATCTCAATGCTTCTTTTCTTCTTTGCGACTTGGCGTGAGATCAAGGACAGGACCATACTTCCCGTGGCACATAAGCAGGCGAGGGAACCCAGGGGAATGGATGTCACAGCACCCATATCGGTAAAAGCAGACCCCATCGTACCACTGGTCAGCAATAGACTGCCCACAGAGAATCCACCCAGGGCAATACAGTCGGTTATAGATCTTCAATGCATGCTCATATCTCTTGATTTCTGCGCTGAGCTCCTCTTCCTTGCAAGCAATATTACTTGCATCTGCTTGGTCAATTTATTTATAGAAGTATGCCTAGCAGTGGGATACTCTTGAAGGGGCTATTGGGGCCAAGGATCAATCCACTACCATCGTAGAGCCGACTTCCACTCTGCAAGTACAATCCATCGCCGTAGGTATTGGGCAAGTACCTGGGCTGAAATGCAGACCACGACCCTGGGGTTTCACGCAGGATACTTTCTACCTTGCTTGAGATATAATCCGGATCCAACAGCCTTTTGGATGGCTGCATTACCTAAACCGCTCAAGGCACCCACACCCAAAGCAGGCAACTCGGTTTTGGCTAGCATAGGCATAGGCGAGACCTGGAAGCATGGGGAGAAATCCACCTTCCTGTACGTTATACCTCACCTGCTTCAGGCTCATCTCCAAGACTAGAACACCCTTACAATTCTGCAAGAGCTTGGTGATGCGCTAGATCTGCCGTTGAGTGAGGAGCATCTTATGCCCACCAGATAGGTTGGCATGCAGCAATCGGACGTTCACGGGGCATCCCTTCTTTGCCGCATGCTGGATCTTCTCTGCCTGACCCTTCGTCAAGTTGAGACCGTACTTTTGATGACCTATTTATTTATAACTCATGCAGATGGAAGCGGATTGTGAGATGACCCCCTCGCAGATCGATGGGGCGACCTTCTTGATCGATCAGATAGGTTTGCATGTGGTCGATGGTCCTCAGGGTCACCGGTAAATAGATTTTTGGGGTCTGGGTGATCTTCATCCCAGGATCGACACCGGGAAAAAGCTTTAGATGGTGGACTGCAGGGTGACGTTGACGTAACTGCCGTGGATGATATCGCTATTCACGAGGATACTTTTGATGCTGATAATATCGACAAAATGCTCACCCTCCACGTAACTGTTCGTGCTCCGGTCGTAAATATACATCCGGCGATCGAATCCAAGCACCATATTTAGGTCATTGGGCACATCGAAATCAAATTGGTAGCTTCTGGCAACGGTATGTGTGCTCTCAGAGTCGCGCAGTTGGCATCGAGAAGGATCTTGGCTTTGTCTTTGCTGTCCGAGCCACATTTGCCGTTGGATCTCATCGTTGATATCGTCGATGCCCTAGGACCCAGTGCTCAGGGTGATGGGCATGGATATTTGGGATGTAGTAGTGCATCTCCAGATTCACGAGGGCCATCTCATAAAATTTTCTTTGTGCAGTTGGAGGGGTGGGTTGAAGCGGGTCATGATCTGGCTATCATCCCCAGAGACGATGAAGAAGAACCCATGCTTGGGTTCGGTATTGGTGCCGATATTCCGCAAAAGTGAAGCGTCCATTTATCTAGCTCTCATCAGAGGACGACGCTCAACTTCTGGCCATCGGATTCGAACTGGAGGATTCGATCGGAGATGAATAGGGCGAAGGCTTTGGTATTGTCAGGGACTTTGCGCTCGAAGTCAGCTCGGATCTGGATATCCACAACCGCTCGGACTGATGACTCGCGTCGATGACGAATAGGGGATAGAGATCGATGAAGCAGAATTTCTTACGGAATTCGGCCACGTCCTTATAGACCCTAGCGTAGCGACCCTGCATTTGGTGAAGCCAGGATAGAAATCCCAGGCGGGGTAGCGATCGCATTGAGGGTCATTAGGATATTTTGCAATCGGCAGTGGTCGAAGACGGCGGCATTATGAGTCTGATCGTTGCTCCTATCCGTCTGGAAGGTGACGATGATCCATCGAGGTTTCTCTCGCCCGCTCTTGTAGCGGCTGGATGCCAGTGAAATTGCGAGGTCTGGGGCACGGCGATGGAATCGCACTGCCTCATGCGAAATCCGCAATCGATCTTGACTTGCTCTGCATGGTCTTATAGAACCGCAGCTTCTTTTCGTCGGAAGGAGTGACGTGGGGAACGAATTAGGAAACCTTTCTCAAGACGACTTTGGCCACGTCGTTGACGGCGGCAGCTCTCAGTACCGCATTGGCATCCGAATCGCGCACCAGAGAGAGTTCGTGCTTGAATCCATAGACGATTTTATTATAATCCTCGGCAAAGCCGAAGACGTGCTGGAGGGGAATGGAGAAGGAGAACAATCCCTTACTGGTTGGCTTTGCGATGATATACTGTGGAAGTACTTTTATTCGTGGACATCAATTTTCGTGGTTTTCATAAAATTTACTATTTCGTTAGCACTTAAATTCGTGGTTTCGGACTCAATGCATTTAAACTCAATGGAAAAAAAATACATTTCGTTGGGAACTTAATTTCGTGGTTTAAGGCAACCACGAAATCCACGAAAATTGGAACCCCACGAACAATAGTACTTTCACAGTACCCGTGGCGTGCTGCGAATTTAACGTTATCTGCCTCAGCCTCTTCCGTGGAATCCTTGAATCACAGCTGGTGTAGGCCTTGCGATTTAGAGAAGCCGTCGTTGCAGGTCAGCATCCCCAGGATGGTGGTGGTGATGCCGGTGTCGTTGAGGTACTCAATCTGTTGGCCAGAGAGTCGGTACCTGATGCTACGAAAGAGATACACCGCACCGTTATGGACGAGCGATACCAGATAAGCGTCAGCGTAGGCGGGCCCATCGTTCTTCAGGATTCGGCTTTCGAGCAAGAGATAAGTCTCGGATGGTTGGCATAAGAGATCTTGGTCTTGATAATGATACGGATCTCCGCACCGGTATTTTGCTGAGCCTCGGCTTGAAGTTCGTATTCGTGAACCTGATACTCCTAAGAGACTTTCGTCGAAAGTCAGTCCTTCGGTGATAGTAAGTATATCATCCATCATATACAATGTATATATATCTATAGCGCTGGACGAAGTCGTGGATGGTTGCGTTGCCGTCATCCGGGCTGAGATTATTGAGGCGGACCTCCTGCTGCGGGGCCCTCTTGGTCTTGGCGGCGGGTGGTGCTGGGGTCGTCCTTTTGCGGGTCATTCAATGAACGACGTTGTCCACGGCCTTCGTCGCTCCTTTCTCCAAACCTTTTAGGGCTGCATTGGAAGCGGCGTTCACGGCTGCTTCCCAAACTCTTCGCGGCGAAAGAGGTCAATACTCGTCCGGTCAGACTTGCGATGGTATCGATTAGTCCTGAACCCCCCCCCCCCCCCCCCCCCCCCCCCCCC
>MJUU01070959.1:48754-63281 GCA_002080025.1 Modiolus philippinarum
GCAGATTCTCGTACTCCTCTCTGCTGATATGGTTGGAATTCATCATGGCGTCGAGGATTGCCACGATTTGGTTGCGCACTCCATTATTCCCAGCCTGTTAGGCGGCGACGCAAAGATCGAGACGATCCAGCAACTGGTCGACACATTTGGGAAGAAAGACCGTCCTCAACCCACCCTAATACGTATCTTGCTTATAGAGGTACCGTATAGCAGGTAATTTTCGCGTATTTTCGCGGATGGACTTAAATCACGAAAATAATTTCCGCGAATATTTTATGTATCCTTAAGATATATATATAGGATGTTTGATAATCCGCGAAAATTTAAAACGTTTACATTTTTGGCATACATTTTCCATTCAAATCTGCGAAATTTTTGACCCGCGAAAATAGCCAGTTATACGGTACGAGACGATCTCCTTCCATTTCTTGCTTTTCCTAGCCTTAGGGGTCTGCGAGAGCGCAGAATTGCCTTGGTACATAGCACTCAATGCTCCTAGGATATCGCCATAAGTATTCAGGTCGTCAACCTCGGAATGTTCGGGATGCTTCATGACCATGAGCTCCCATAGGCCAGGGGTACCCCTAAAGCACTCGCTGTCGACGAAGATATCGTCACCGTCGAAAGTGACGGGCAGACTCCCGGTCATGATGGCACCGTCTTCCACTCGCAGTCCAAAGGTATGATCGGCTTTGGGAGTCATACTGAGCTAAAGATAGTGGGTTCCTCGCGGACCGAGGTTAATAGTCAGTGCTTGCTCGATGGGTAGTGGGTCGTCGTCGTCCACAAGGACAGGAAGAAGTGCAGGCACGGGGGCGGTGTAATGCTTGGCAATGTACTGCTTGAAATGCAAAAGTAAGAAGGCGACGAAAGGCTTGGGCGAGGAAGTGACCAGAAATGGGCAGCGGCGGAGGATTGGGACCTGTGCCGTCTGCGGCTCCAAGAAGTCCCAATTTATCGCCGAGTCAGGCTCTGGGCTCCAGAATAAGATGCTCAATCGCATGCCTTTTGAAATTTAACCATAATCCTTCCCTTACTATCATCCTTGTCCTTACTCTTTATATAACCCTATAGCCCTTTCACTTAATTTCAACCTAAATTCTTTTCATGCCTATTATCCTAACCATACCCCTGACTATAACTCTAACCCTTTCCATGACTGTCACTCTAACCCTTTCCATAACTGTAATCCTAACCCTTTCCCAAATATAACTCTAACCCTATCACTGACTATAACCCTAACCATTTCCCTAAACATTACCCAAACCCTTTCCCTGACTATAACTTTAACCCTTTGCCCTACATATAACTCTAACCCTTTCCCTGACTTATTAAACCTAACCATTTTCCTAAATATAACCCTTACCCACCCTGACTATAACTCTATCCCTATCCCTGACTATAACTCTTACCAGACTAAACATTTCCCTAAATATATCCCTTACCATTTCACTGATTATAACCATAACCATTTCCCTAAATATAACTCTAACTGTTTCCATGACTATAACTCTAACCCTTTCCATGACTATAAAGCTAACAATTTCCCTAAATATAACCCTTTCCCTTTCCCTGACTATAATCCTAACCCTTTCCCTGACTATTACCCTAACCATTTCTCTAAATATTACCCTAACTATTTCCCTAAAATAACCCTAACCCTTTCTCTTGACTATAACCTAGTTAACCCTTACTATTTCCCCGACTATAACCATTAACTTTCCGTTAATAATTATCCCAAACTCCTTTCCTGAACATAACCTTAACCCTTTTCCTTAATATAACCTTTTCCCTCACTATAACCCTAACCCTTATTCTAACTACCACCCTAACCCTTTTCCTTAATATACCACTTTACAATATTTAAATTCTAATAATTTCCCTGAATATAACCATAGCCCTTTCCCTGAATTTACTCCGAATCGGAGAAAAAATATACAGAGGAAGAAGTGATTAAAATGTTAGAGTTTCTGATCGACAATATATTTGTCCAGTTGGAGGATTTGTTTTTCAACAGACTATCGGAATTCATATGGGCACAAACTGTGCGCCTCTCCTAGCCTATCTGGTTCGTCACTCTTATGAGGCTGATACCTAGAAGGACTTCTTCAAAATAAAGATAAAAACTGACCAAATCCTTCAATTTTAGCTTCCGTTATATAAGTGATATTTTGTCTCTAAACAACCCTCGCTTTGGTGATTTTCTTCATCTGACCTATCCAAAAGAGCTCGAAATTAAGGATACCACAGACACTTCTACATCAGCCTCGTTCCTTGACCTTCATCTTGAAATTGACAACAGAGGTAGACTTCAAACTAAGCTGTACGACAAACGCGATGACTTCACCTTTCCAATAGTCAACTTCCCTTTTCTGTGTAGCAACATCCCAACAGCGCCGGTATGTGGAGTTTACATCTCGCAGCTCATTCGCTATTCAAGAGCCTGTGTTCGATACAGTGACTTCCTTGATAGAGCCCGGTTGCTAACAAATAGGCTACTTCAACAAGGGTATGTTACCTAAAACTTGAAGACATCCTTCCGGAAGTTTTATGGTCAACATCACCATCTTGTAGACCGCTATGGGATATCTGTTTCCCAGATGACAACAGATCTTTCCCTTTAAAGCTTCATTATTGTTTCCTCTACCGGAATTGACTTACTACCGGATTTGACATGTTCAACACGGGGTGTGTCTTATAAGAAACAGGAGATGCTTACTCTACCGGTGCACCTGATCTCACCCATGGTTTTTTTTGGTCTGTGTTGTTCGTCTTTGTGTGTGTTTATCTTCATTTTTCTTTCTGTGCCGTACTCATGTTGTGTCACTGTTTCTTTTTTTGCTTCCGATGTTGCCATTGTCCTTGCTTTATTCGTTTCGGATCGACGGTTCGGTTCTCACTTACCTTAATCAAATTCATTCTGTTAAATTATCCTGCCTTTTTTGCTTATATTTAAGCATTCTTTATCATAAGTATTAGACTGTTTGGGATATTCTCCGTAATTCTCTGCTGACTTTACCCTGAGTATGAGACTGCTTGGTAGATTTTACACAATTCTCCAGCTGATTTTTTTCCTAAGTATTAGATTGTTTGTTAGATTCTCCGCAATTCCACACTGAATTTTTCCTAGATACTAGACTGCTTGGTAGATATTACGTAATTCAAGAAATGCTTAAATACTGTAAACGTACTAATTTTTGCGGTTGCTCTTCGCAATTCTCCACTGACTTTTTCCTATGTATTATACAGCCGTCCAGGATCTACGCTAATAGACTCTATCTATAAGTATTGGACTACTTGTGATATTCTCCGCCTTTTCTTAAGTACCGGTATTAGATGACTTATAGATTCTCCGCAATTCTTCGCCGGACTTTTTCCTAAGCATAAGACTGCTTGGGAGATTCTCGGCAATTCTCTGCGGACTTTTCTTACTTATAGACTGCTTAGAAGATTCTCCGCAATTCTCTGATGCCCTTTTCCCACGTATAAGACACTGTTTTGGAGATTCTCAGCAAATCACCGCAAACTTTTTCTAAAGTATTTGACCACTAAAAGAGGCACCCTAAGAGATGCCCCGCTGACACTTTCTTGTGAATTATACCGCCTTGGAGATTTTCCACAATTCTCTGCCAACTTTCTCTAAGTATATGCTGCTTGAAAGATTCTCTGCAATTCTCAAACGACTTTTTTTCTAAGGATCTGAAAACCGAAATATTCTCCGCAATTTTTCACTGACCTTTTCCTAAGTATAAGATTGCCTTGGAGATTCACAATTCTCCTCTTACTTTTTTTCAGGAGATAGGTAGAAAGCACAGATTTTTATGTTAGTATTTTTCATGATCTCTTACATGAAGTATGAACCTCATCTTGGCCCGGATACAATGTATCTCGTCAAAATACTAGATTTGTCTTTCGAAATACTAAATTTCTGGCCAAAAACCCCAATTTTCGAGATCGAAATTCATTTGAAATTTAGGATATTGATAACTGATCGTTATATCGCTAAAGGTCTCGGTCGTTGCTAAGTCAAGAGTCATCCATGCACTAATATGATTTGGGAGATTTGATGTCATAAATCCTAATAAAAGAATCATTGAGAAAATCTAATTTGTTAAAATTTCGTTTAATTTTCTACTGCATTTAGAATATCTTAAGTGCAATGTGAAGCCGAACGTTGAATGTCAGTTAAAAAGGTTTGTTTTAACACTGATTGAGATGTTGGAATACACGTTCCTACTAATCGATTCATTCTTCTTACAAGGCCCAAGCTCTCAGTGGGATGAAACTGAGAAATTTAACTGGCTTACACAATGAAATTCCACAAGAAACTTAATCTTATTGTTTTGACACTATATTTCATCTCTTGTCGTGAATGGTTAAAATAAGGAAACATCTCGACAATATTGCAGGGTCGAAAAACATACAATGCCAATCGAAATTAAGCGTTTTAAGCAAGTAACTTGGTTTCATGCAGCCGAAATTATGGTTTTTCAACGAATGCAAGCTACAATATATCTCGTAGTTTGGGTGGGGGCTTTCAAGAGACTATTCATCTCGATCATGATTGAGATAAGGGGTATTTGAGAGAGGAAACTAGAAAATCGTACGAGAACACGGTATCTAGACGTTATGTCAGAATTTCTGATTTTATGCGACTTTGGCATGCCATAGTATAACAATCTGTTAGAACGAATTTTCGAATTTGTTATATCGAATTCTAGAATTTGTTTTAACGAATTCTAGAATTTGTTTTAACTAATTCTAGAATTTGTTTTAACGAATTCTAGAATTTGTTTTAACGAATTCTAGAATTTGTTATAACAAATTTAGTTTGTTATAACAAATTCTAAAATCTGTTATAACGAATACAACAATTTATTATAACGAATTTAATTCGTTATAACAAATTCTAAAATTTGTTAAAACGAATTCCTGAATTTGTTATAACGAATTAAATTTGTTAAAACAAATAAAAAAATCTGTTATAATGAATTCAAAAATTTGTTATAACGAATTCAATTCGTTATAACAAATTCCAGAATTCGTTATAACGAATTCAAAAAAAAATTGATAGGTCCTATATGGGCTTCCGTAGGGCTTCCGTATCTAAGGTACTAATTTCATATCTTACTCATTATGTTTATAATCTTATATTATTGAACACATGTCAAAAGCCCAATCGCACATCATCATCTAGTTCATGCCTAGTATCTGTTTTCGGTTTTCATGTTTGCACGACTGACCAATACCCATACTATTATTTCAATGCCATAAGAAAAGTGCTACTTACTTTCACATCTTGATCCTGTATAATCACCAACACAAGAACAGGATGAAACACCATTGATTACGGTACAGGTTCCGTTGTTATAACAGAAATTAGTCAGACATGGACTCACTGCAATGAATAAATTTACCACAGAAACTGTATATACCATCGAGTTTTCTAAATAAGAAACTAAAGCTTTGTGGGTACAGAATGCAACAAATAGTCAACTGATCTAATGAAACATTGTTGATATGCTGGTTTAGAAGTTTTGTTTGAGGGGTTAATAATGAGAATCATATATATTTGCAGACAACAGAAAAGTGAACAAATCAAACAGACGACATTCTAAAGATGAAAACAAAGTGAAAGATTCATTATAAATGCAACAAACTACTGGATATAAAGCCGAGCATATCTTCCCGTGTTTCGAAAAGTTAATAATAGGATCTGTTACAAGCAAGGTACCAGACAACTGCAGTGAATGCAGATTCGCTTATAGCAGAATAAAAACGACAACAATCTAAAAATTTGATTATAAAATGACATTTTCATCATTGTGCACATGATTCAGAGAGGGATAAATTATAAGCCCAGGTGGTCGTAGCTATCAGTTTTCATTAAAAAGATATTTCTCAGAAAATTTTACTTATGAATTCGATCATAATAGTCATAGGGTGGTGTTTGTTTAAGTATTTTTTTTGGTCGTATGATGACCGCAAACTAGGAATACAGTTTCATGTTGGAGCTTACGAGAAATGTAGTCAGAGAGCTTCTCATATGAATAAGAATAAGCAATTGTAACCAAATTAAAACAACTCTGTAAGTTTTAGAAAATAAAATTGGCTTATTAAAGGCCTCATGGTGATTACAAGAGGAAAAACCACAATAAACGGGTTGTTTCTTTGCTTGTTTTTACCATGTATTTGTAGAGACTTTGTCGGCACCAGTCTAACAAGTTGCAATCCAAAGACTTATAACTTATATATGAAAAAGAAAGGAAATGGGGTAAATGTCAAGGTGACAACATCCCATCATCAGGTTAAAACGACACAAGGCAAAGCATCTAAGGGTAATCGTACGTATAAATATACTTGATAGATATAAACATCGGCAAAAAATTACCGAAGCAAGAACGAGGAAAGGGGGAATTAATTCTAAAATCATAAATCGAAAATCACAGCAATTCACAGCCAACTCAAATTGAGACAGTATGACAAAGACAAACAAATAAACAAAAATGAACAAGAACGCCACACAACTAAAGCCCTAGCAGTGTGAACCCTATAAAAACTAAGGTATCAGGTGCTCCGGAAGGGTAAGCAGGATCTGCTCAACTCGTGGCACCCGTCAAACTGCCAGTGAAAAGTCCGATTTAGTCACAGTCGGTGCTAATCAGTCCGGTAACAAACTCTGGATCTACCCAGAGATATCTGTTCTCATTTGTGAAATAGAAACATTGTAACGGACCTAACGGACCTAAATTCACAGTAACCTCGGTATCTTGTTATCTGTCAAATCGTGGTGACGAACGTAAAACTTCAAAAATTGCAACAGTGACTGAGCATACCCTTGATGTCTAAGTTTTTGAGACAGTAATCTCGCTCTGTTGACAAAATCACTGTACAAACTACAGGAACGGCAATAGCGACTGAGTTGTGGAATGTTCACTCCATATGCCAAAGATATGGAAATATTACTGCTCAAAAACCGGAAGTTCACCATTGTAAAGTCGAAATCATGACGCTTGTCGTAAAGTTTTATTTTCAGACGCCCAGAGTTGTCTGTATATAGGTATAGGTCTAGGTATTATGCTGATGATGGTGTATCCGCGGTCTTATTAACTTCGAGTTCATTTGGGTATATAAGATGAAGGATATAAAGTATTAAAAATCGACATCTACAGTTTAAAATTTACTAAAATTGCTACACACAACTTCACCCAACATCATAACTTTGTAAAATTTTGGACAGTGATCAGTTGTCATTCTAATGTCTTTTTGATTCCGATCAGAAATGGCACTGGATATAGCAATATAAACATATATTCCCGTTTGCTTGATTAACTTGGGCCGATATTCGTTATTTATTACTACTGGGAATTTGCATCTGTTGTTTGACTGTTAGTACCAAAGGGTATTCATCAACCCAGTAGTAAGCACTTTGGTGCTGTCCCGAAAACCGATTTTATTTCGAAAATTTCAATATCTAAATTTTGTCCTTAGCTTATTTTGGCGTTTTATTTAAATCTCTTTCGTTATTTGTCACTATAGCATTTTACTTTTTTAGGTTTAATGTTTTCCAAATGTTCAGATTCGATCTGCTATGAAAAGACATCAGGTGTCAAAATTGCCAAATGCAGAAACCAAACTTCGGCATTTTGTTATTTGTTAAAGGCATGATGAGTATTCTTGTTTACGGCCAATGCTTGACACTGAGACGGTATATTTATTGGACAGAGTTTCTTACTGCATTCATTTTGCTTTTCAATTAAAGAGAGCAATAATTCAGATCTGCTTACTTCAAAAGTCAGAACCCTATCTAATTGTCTTTAACTTACATTCACATGTATCTCCGTCCCATTCGCCATAGCATGTACAATTAGCCGTTTTAGATGACGTCACTGTGCAAGTTCCATTATTTTTGCAATAACCATCAGTACAAGGGCTTTCTGTAAATGGTAATAGCCACCGATTTTTAGAGTTAAGATTCTGAATGACTGCAACAAAGTAATTAAAAACCTTGGTAGGTTTGTATTAAAATGGTTAGATTAAAGTTGGCGGAATTATAGTGTTTGCAAATAAATAAAAGAGACAAAAGAAGTCTGAAACAATTAGAGGGAAAGACCTGTAAGGATAGTCCGTGCGACATACGACAATATCAAGAGCACACAACCAGACACAGAACATTTTATGAAAACCGTCATATTCCCTACTTGGATCGGGAATTTCATAAATAAAATGGCGGGTTAAACCAGGTTTAATGATGCATCAACCTCCCGCTTTAAGGAAGACTAAATATAGCCTCTGTGTGCCCAGACGGTGTTAAATGTCTAATCAATAATTTTGTCAAAACACTGCCTTGCGTCATTATACAGAAAAGATCAGGTGCACTGGTAGAGTTAGCATCTCCTGCTTCTTATAAGACACCCGCCGTGTTGAATATGTCAAATCCGGTAGAGGAAACAACAGTTAAGCTTTACAGGGAAAGATCTGTTGTCATCTGGGAAACAGATATCCTATAGCGGTCCACAAGATGGTGATGTCGACCGTAAAACTTCTGGAGGGACGACTTCAAGTTTTGGGTAACATACCTTTGTTGAAGTAGCCTATTTGTGAGCAACCGGGCTCTATCAAGGAAGTCACTGTATCGAACACAGGCTCTGTGAGCTGGGAGATGTAAACTCCATATGCCGGCGCTGTTGGGATGTTGCTACAAAGAAAAGGGAAGTTTACTATTGGAAAGGTGAAGTCATCGCGTTTGTCGTAGGGCTTAGTTCGAAGTCACCCTCTGTTGTCAATTTCAAGGTGAAGGTTAAGGAACGAGCCTGATGTAGAAGTGTCTGTGGTATCCTTAATTTCGAGCTCTTTTGGATAGATCAAATGAAGAAAATCACCAAAGCGAGGGTTGTTTAGTGACAAAATATCATCTATATAACGGAAGCTAAAATTGAAGGATTGGGCCAGTTTTTATCTTTATTTTGAAGAAGCCCTTCGATGAATTCAGCTTCATAAGTGTGAAGAAACAGATCGGCTAGGAGAGGCGCACAGTTTGTGCCCATAGGAATTCCGATATTCTGTTGAGAAAAACAAGTCCTCCAAACTGGACAAATATATTGTCGATCACAAACTCTAACATTTTAACCACTTCTTCCTCTGTATATTTTTTCTCCGATTCGATGTCATTTTTCACAAAGTAGGCTTGTTCTCTACCTACAACAATGTACCTATATCTTCGTTCACCGTTTTTACGTGAGAAAGATCTATGAGTTAAACCTTTCAGCAGAGATTTTAGTTGTCAATGAGGAGTAGTAGTGTGAAGTGTGGAGAAGTCGAAAGTTTTAATGCTGTTACAGTGTGGTAATGACGTAGAGTTTAATATGTCAAGTAGATCTTTGGAGTTTTTCAAAATCCACATTTCATTTACATCGCTTCTTGAAAAGCAAGTATCACAGTATTTTTAAGGCCGTCTTTAACAACTGGAAGAATCAAGTATTAACTTCAATGTTGTCCTTCATATACTGGCACAAAAACAGTTATCACACTAAATTGTGTAAAACAAAACAGGCTATTAAAAAGTCTAAATACTGCTTTTTTACATAAGGTGCAATGAGAAAAAAAAACTAGATTTGCAATTGCAATCAATAACAGATGTCACCCCAGACAACCAATTCGATGATTCCATCTTATTCGCAGCCTCAACGTCCACTTACAAATTAATTTTTATTGAAATCAGACGTTAAAATTTTTACGTATTATAACGGCCATCTTGGAAATAGCGGCCATTTTAAAAATTACAAACACAGAACATAAAACTTCAGACGGCTCTCCAACTTTGTGCAAGGTTTGAAATCATTGTATTCAGCAATTTCACAATAACCGCTAGGACAAGAATTATTGGAATAATCATAAAAAAAACAACAACAGAATAATAATCAAAAGACTTAGTCTGGAGGGAGTGGCATAATAACATTCATCATAAGGATAATGTTAACATGATTCGAAATAACATTTCATATAAGAATGATGTTAACATGAAGGAAAATAACATTCCATCTTTAAGGATGATGTTAGAAAGTTAAAGAAAGTTGTCGGCAGTATCTTGTACATATTTATTTGATGCCTACCCTGACATGTCTCACCAATAAAGTTTCCTGGACAAAAACAAGAAGCTACTCCATTATTTACTCTGCATGATCCACCATTTTGGCATATTAAACTATTACAAGGAGATTCTGAAACAACAGAATAACAGAAGCATTAGGGTCTGTAAGTCTCGTCATGTAACTCACGAGAATCCACGATAAACAGGCAATTCGAAAACGTTTCCCGCGAAAACATGACGTCAGAGGATTGTGACGTGCAAATTTTTGTTTGAAACGTCACATATCTTTGTTTAAAATGTAACTTCCGGGTACAATTTTTGATCCCGGAAGTTCCAAAATTATACGTGACTTACAGGCCCTATATAACAACTGGACGTTTTTGCATCCGCTGATAAAGAAATAATGTTTTGTCACTATCCAAGTCCAAATCCATTTAATACGAGAAATAGTTGCTCTGAATGTTGTTTTCTTGTGAGATTATTTATCCCTGTTCCATTTACCCTATTTCATAATCGATTCGTTGTTTGTCGTTATTCCAACAATCCATGAATATAGTTTTATTCAAATGTTATCTCTGGCGTTTTCATACCCTTTGCTGTGATTAGAATGCATTTTACATAAATCTTAGGCCTCAGCACTCATGTACATATTTGGGCCGTTCCAAAAATCTAAAAAGAAACAAGTTTCAAATTTCTTATATACCTGAATTGATTGTGATTTTAAATTGATGAATATGAATTGGTGAATCAAATCAATAAAACCTTTTTGCAAATATCATTAAAGTATTCTTTTTCAGGGGCACAATTTTAAAATCAATGAAACATAATCAAACAAGAATTCTTGTTAAAAAAGGTTCAGTTATTTGATCATTTTGACATATAAATGGGACATTATTATTTTATCTTATTTATTGAACATATGTGTTAATAACAATATTTCTTAAGTAAGGCAAATCCCTGCGATGTCTCTATTTGGCATGATTTTCCTTCAGGGGTATTAGATTACTTTAAAGAATGATGCTTTTTTCAAATTTTCTTTTTTTTTAAATGTAATTATAATTGGCCGCAATGTTGTAAATGCCTTTGAATGTCATTAGACAACCACTAAGAAAATGTTATTCTATAACTTGCCATTCAACACTTATCTTAAATGTAATATAACCTTCATCAGATAAGCATTAAATTTACGAACATAACGTGCAGTAAATAATCAGATAAACCTCATGAAATTCATTTTGTAGTGACAATCAATTTAAGGTAGATAGACACTCTTGGTATCAAGTGCGCAAATATTTGTATTTACACCGGAAGTCTGGATGAACCCCAAGTAATTATCAGTATAAAATTCTGTGGTGGCGATGAATGGACAATATGTTTTTTGAAATGCTCATTTTTTGAAAGCTTCACCATTTGGGTATGAATTGAAAAGAAAAGTTTCCCGAATATTTGGCTGAAATGAATTGTAGGTGAGGGAAAAAAAAATTATTTCTCCATTTTGTGCGGAATTGTAAAGCTTCCATAACCACTGCAAATTAGGGCAATTTCCGCCGCATGACCATATTGTTTTTCTCTGTTGAAATAAATATTGTATCTGTCTACTTTCAAAATCCGAAAACCATTTTCTGGAAAGATGAACCGTTTTAACACAATTTATTCTCAAACATAGTAGGACCCTATGGGAAAATGCATTGTAAATATTTGCGCACTTGATACCTGTTGCACTGCGCAATTCAATTGCGCATTAGAAAAATAAAGAGTCGGATACGGGGAAGGATTGATTTTTGGACCAGAACAGTAATTAGACGGCGTTTCCTTTGTGACGTCATTATTAAATGACAGTTGTGAAATGTCATATATCATTTCCTCCTTGGCCGCGAATTCACCCCCTGTTCCCGTAAATAATGTTTAATCCGGAATTTGTAAAATATTTCCGATAAAAGCATTGTAACATATATATTTTTATTGTAACCAATAAATAACCCATAAACTATCTGTTCACAAAAATACATTAAATTTTCATGGATAAGAAGTTCATTTCTATTAAGCTAAAAATTACCTTTTCCTATATTCCCCATACATTCTATGTAAATTTAGGTGAAAATGGCTAAAAATGAGCAACTTTTGATCTCAGTTTTAGAAAAAGCAAGCATGGTGACCCATACTTTTTATTGCAGATTTTTGGTTAGGATTGGTTCTTCAATTGCGCATGGATCTCATGGATATGAATATTAGTCTCTATCTACCTTAAGTGGATATTTAAATGAGGTCATATTAAGTAAAAAATAGAAAGACATAAATATCATGACATTTCCCTATAATTGCGATCATTAATGCACAAAATAAAAAAAAAAAGCATTCACAAAGCATTTTGCTTTGAGCCGTTTATAAACATACCTGTGCAGGTGTCTCCGCCCCAATTGCCTAGACAAGTGCAATTGACAGCATCTTCAACCACAGAACAATTTCCACCATTTTCACAAGGGTTGTTAAAGCATGGTGACACTAAAAATGTACATACAAAAAGAAAATGACAACATCAGAAAATTATCTTTTTAAGAAAACCCCAACTTCTGAATGTATTCTACCAAAATAACATGCATGTAACTTATAATGAAAGGCGTGTTATGATGTCATTTCTAATCAATAAAATATAAAAAAAAATCTTAATTTTGTTTGGGTCTAAAAAATCAAATAGCATATGTATTCTTCTTCAGTCTTTTGTCATTATAATCCGGGTCGTTTATCAATGAATTTTTAATTTGTATTCACCTAAGTGACATTTCATTGTCATGATCACATGGACTTACTGAGCAAAATTATACAATACAGATTAATCCAACTGTCGTATTCCCCGAATAATTGCATTTAAATAAAGCTACTATTAGAATGATACATGTGCAGGAATCGACAGACTTTTTTTAGTTACATGGAAATATGTTTCTTGCAAAGGGAGGGGGTCTGATACAATAACATATAAAGAGATTTGGTCCCGTTTTCAATTTTGTGACCAGTATTTGAAATGTTTCAAAAACCCATGCTTATTTCATTTTCGCTAAGGTGAACATAAATCGCAAATTAAAACCAATAATACTAGTAAACTTAACAAAATTGATGCAACTTTTATACGGGGGATGTTCAAATAATTCAAGAAGCAACCTGTATAGGCTTTAAAAAATACAAAATAATGAGGAACCGCTTTTACCTTTACATTCGTATGAAATTTTCTTTCATTCTCAGCAATTAACCACTATGAGAAAATGTTATACCGTAAAAATATTCAAAACTCCTCGATAGCTGCACTAAATATATATTCCCCCATTATGTTAATTACATTTGGGTATCTAAATTCAAAATTGTACCTTTCTTAAATTCGCAAATTCGCACATTTACATGACAAATACGTCATCAAATTTTCAAAAACTTCAAATTAAATGTATGGAACAACACAAACTGTGTTACCGATATATTTTTCATATGTTATCTATCAAAATTTCATCTTTTCTTCCTTTTGTTCATTTCAATGGAGGGTTAATTTACACTTCCAAAAGAGTTAAAATGTTTTGGAGAGGATGCCGACTCTAAGGTGGTTAGGTGTCAATTTCAATGTAAATGTTCCAACCTACCCCCTCCCAAAAAAAAAATCTTTATTTTACTCCTCTCGTAGTATACATGTATGCTCACTGTTATGTATCCGATCCGCTTCTGCAAGTTTGTCAGAATATACATGTTTATCCTGTATCAGAGAAAACAAAACACAAAACATTCAAGTTAGTTAGGTGTTGACTACTTAGCTTTTTGGTATACGGTTTGGTAATAATCATACACAATCAATATTCCCAACTTGTAGCAGACTCGAAACCAAAAAAAGCGGCGAATGTAGGTTTTTCGAATCTACTTCCGATTCTGAAACCCATTCATGATACACTAACCACATTATACCAGATAATTTCATTTTTGCACCACAAAATGCTCTTATACAAGCATGTACCCTAATATTTACCACTACATGTAACTCCATTCCACCCCCCGTTACATGTACAACTAGGGTTTCCATCTGACGTCACTGAGCACACCCCATTATTTGAGCAATACGCTGCTGTGCAGGGACTTGCTGGAAAATTAATTTATATCATTTTACTAAATGCAAAAATAATTAAAAGTAGATAATGAATCAAATAAAATTCGAGTGTTCATGATAGATCACTACGTTCAGCTAGTCTACAGTTCTACAAATATGAAAGAAGAAACATTTTTTTTAAAGATATTAAAAATAACATATAAACATACGAAGCTGCATACAATAAATAATTTGTAAACAAAATATCATATTCAGTGGCATATTTTCCATGTGTCATATTTATGTAGTCTATATAAATTTCAGTAACTTTTTAGAAATGCACGTGTATCAATTAATAAAGAAGAAAGTATCCAAAAAAA
>MJUU01070959.1:72195-102327 GCA_002080025.1 Modiolus philippinarum
ACGCAAGAAACGTAGATTAATTGTCCCAATGAATACATTTTATCATTTATTTGTCATCGCATTTTGGTTTAATATAAATGTACTTGAATCCCAATTGATATGAGAAAAGAAATCTTTAAGATATATTCTAGACTTGTAAACTAAAATATAATACTGTATGTTTTACGCCGTCTTTTTTAGCGGTTTTTATAAATTTAATTTCGCACAGTCTTTGATTCACATAATGAAATGTTCTCGGCAGTTTAATTTTTTTTTTATTTCAACTATAAGAAAGCTTCCTTAAGGTAGTACGGGCGTTTTAAACTGTGCATCTGAAAAAAAAATGGAATTCACAATGGGAATATTGGCAAAATGATTTTCGTTGCATTATATTAGTTTAATTGTATCAAATATGGCCCTTTAATTGAGTAGCCATGTAGAACAATCTACCTTTATAACAAACTCTTGTTCTATTAAGGGAAATAATAATATGTAGCGAAATAAAAAAAAAAAGATCGGTGACGTCCAATTTGCTTTCATGCGAATCGAAGACAAGTACATTAGCTAAATATATCAAAATTAAAAAAAATATTTCTGATACAATGTATTACTGAAATGAATCAAATTTTGTTAAAATTGACTAATTTTCCCGATCATTTTAGGCCCCGTACTACCTTTAAGCCCCTCTTACACTACACGAATGCCGAACGTATAAAAATAAATTATCTCATGCATTGTATAAACGTTATTCATTCGTTACTTGGTCGACTTGCTTCCGTTCATATAAGGTAGATTAAATTGATGAAACAGACTTTTACCGATGAGAAAACGAATAAACGGACTAAAAGCGGAAACCAACCGGACGAGTACCGAATAATACGAATTTATAAAGATATATGTTGTTAAATGACTAAAATTAAATGTAATAAACAAAATGAGAATCGTAAAATAGATAATAGGCAAAAAACATAAAATATTTAAAAGATAATGGAAAAGAAAAAAAAACAGCTAAAAATTACTAGAAAGGAACAAAAAAGAAATGCCAATATTTTTGGCCTTATGGCTTTACATGTAACTATGAGGCATTTGGACGAAAAACCAGAATGATGGTTCTGCAAGAACGAGAGAAAATTGAACCGCTGAAGAGTAACAGAATTTATCTAGTTGCCCCATAGTTGGAGGCCATTAAGCCGATAATTTGAGCCATCCTTTCTGTTCCTTTCTTCTGATTTTTAGCTGTATGGTCTTTTATTATTTTTCTTACTTTGTATATTTTGTCCTTTTCATCTTTAAAAATGTGGCCTACTTTTACCATTCTTATTTGGCTTAACACGAATTTACAACGGTTGCTTATCATGCGGCTTATTTAATTTAGTAATTGCAAAAGGTATGCAGTGTTTGTTTATTTGTGTTTACATTGTAAAATTATTATGTCATATACCCAAAACATCAAAATCAAAACATTTTCCGTCTTCTCGCCGTTTAAAAACGTTATATGTGTTAAGCAGCATCCGCTACCATAGAGACTGTACAACTTTAACCAGATCTTGGTTTTGAGCATCTTCACTTGCATTTTTGCCTTGGGTCATTGGTGGAGACAGTTCTTTTCTTAGGTCATTGTCTTGCCTTTTTATTCGGTGACATTTTGGGAAAAGGAATTTAATTGGCAAGGCACTCCGTAATGATTATCTATGTAAAATTAGTTGTTGAGCGTTCAAAAGACACAGGTATCATCTTTTTCAAATCGATAGTTTTACAAAGTACCCATTCAATTCGTTTTTAATCGGTGCTCGTTCGGAACGTTTTCGTTAGCAATCCGTTTTATTTGTTACTCGTTCGGTATGCTACCGTTATAAATACGTTTTATTCGGTACTCGTCCGGTAGGGTTTATGGTGTCAGTTCGGTGCGAGTTCGGTTTATTCGGTGCAAGGACTGTGTATTTACGGTGTACTTACTGTAGACCTCCGTTTTTGTGCGTTTTTATTGTATTTCGTGAACGAACAAAGATGATTTTCATCCGTTTCTCATACGTATGTGTTATACGGTGTAGTGTAAGAGCGGCTTAAACTACAATGTTTAATGTCTGATGTCAAGTTTGTCAATGCACATGACGTTGTGAATAATATACACCTTAGGAAAACAACAACACTTTAAACAAGATTTATTGCACATACTTTCACAATTCGTTCCGGTGTAGTCGCCTTTACAGAAACAGCTTGCAAAACCATCTTCTACTCTACACGAACCGCCATTTTGACAAGTAAGACTGTCACATGGTGAAACTATAATTGTAAAAAATTTCAGTCCCACAATGCACATAAACATTTACTCTTTATATTATAAGCACATATAATAATGAAATTTTTATGATGATCATTTCTTTTAGCTGTCTACGAACTTTCAACAGCAACTGCTACTGAGTTGCTACCGGACACTACCGCAATGGAAGGGGAGGTTTGTCTAGCTATAAAACCGGTTTAACCAACCTGTACCAAGTCAGGACCATTGCGTTGGACAATTTTTCCGATGGGATCCACCCGATTTATTTTTTTTCTCATTGACTTCGGTTCTTGACAACTTTGTTCGGTAATTTTTTATTACCCCCATTGACACATTTATTACCCCCATTGACACATTTATTACCCCCATTGACACATTTATTACCCCCCATTGACACATTTTTATGTGCAATAATATTACATGCTTTACATGTTTTAGAGGTCTTAAATATAGGCTAGCTAGTAACACTGACCATTACTGTAGTTACATGTAGTGTTACATATTTCATAAATTAAAATAAATTTTATCGCAAAGATCTCCCCCTCTTTTGTACTTGATATTCTTCTTACAGAGAGACAAGAGGTGGAAATATTGAAAATGAAACATGTCATTCACAAAACTTCTTTTAAGGATGAAGTAAGGTGAAAATCTAAAAATCTACAAAATTAAATTGATACAATAAATTGAATGAGCATTGGCAATGGAACAAATTTAGCTAAAAAATTTGATAGGTTATGGACCTTGTTTTCAAGATATTTCAAATGGCGGGAAAAGCTCTCTCTGACTTTTACCTTTGTATAACATGGAGACATAACTGGCTACTTTCGGATGGAAAAAATCTACAATCTCATGAAATCTTGCTTACTGACTTTTATTGAGCTACTGAAACTTTTGATGACTAAAAAATTGAGTGAAATGGGGCAAAAAATATAACATAGGAATAGTGGATAAAACCCGAGAAATCCAAAGTAACTTATATCAATTTCAAAAACTTCACCTTACTACATCCTTAAATACGTGGAAAAATGAATCTTAAGCCAAAAAGTGTTTTCGAACAGAAAGTTGATCTGAAGCAGATAAGAAATTGCTTTCATTCATTCATATATATATTTTTTTTTAATAAAAGAGCAAATCTATGTAAATTTTCCGTTTTGCTGCCATTGGTTATTTGTTCTCTATCAGCTTTGATACATATTTCAGTATAGGTTTTGAAGATGTTTTGATTAGATACGCACAGACATAAATTTACGAAATAGCAATATTCAGATACTTTTCTTGTCCTAAAAATCTTTTATCTTTTAATCTTTCGAATGTCAGCAATAAGGGGTGCGATATCATTAGAGAGTTAATTTGAGCCAATTCTTTTCCATTGAACGTTAGCTATAGATTTGAGTGTGTAACTCCAATGTCAATTTACGAACAACTTGTTTATTTTTCCATGGAGATCATTTATATTTTGTCGAGAAATATATACATTTGGTCATAGATATGGAATATTCGTATTTTCAGAGCCAATACTTGAAAGTTTGAAAGCATTATGCACAAAAGTATTTGGATGAAAGTGGAATATTTTGCTTACAATAAACATTGTTTTCAAACTGAGAAGAACGAAAGTAATTGTTGCGACAAATCTGTTGGACCACTCCTTTAACCCGTTTTGCAACCCATTTTTTGGTGAAAATAGGACATCTTTAAATCAAATATTTGGTGTACAAATATTTCCCAAAAATGTTATTTTCGAGGACAAGAATGATTTGAGTAATAATTTCAGCGATTTTTAAGGATAATTTGCATTTTTAAAAACAAACAACCCTTAAATATCTCAGACATTCTCAACAATAAATATTCCATATTTATGACTAAGAGTTTATTTTCCCATTTTCTTGACAGTTTTCTTTCTTTAAAGATATAAGTAGTCTACGTTTAACTATTTTTGTGTGATTTCATTCTTTGGTTTCCCCTTTTTCACAAATCTGACTCTGTTTTTCAAATAGTGGTTAAGAAAACCCCGAGTTCAAGGTCGGTGCATACTTGTACATGTTGAACCGCTCCAATCATTGAGACAAGTACAATTTGCTGCGCCATTGATGACAGTACAATTTCCACCATTTCTGCATGGATTGTTATAACAGGCTGAAACTGAAAAAAAAGAAAAAAAAATCATGAAAACTCGTTATTAAAGAAGATAAGTAAATGTTCGTTTGACGAAAATAGAAGCCTTTAGAAAATGTCTTCGAAGTGTAGCCTTTGTTGTTCAACTAAGTTCCACTTCTTGGTACATTTTTAAAAGAAAGCCAAAAATATCAAGTTAAATGAAAAAAATCATTGTAGCAATCCTGAATCTATGTCTTCGAAGCATTCCCTCTCTACTCTTGGTGTCTATACTGAACATAGCCTAAATTGAGCATTTTTGAATTTTGTAGTATTGTCATTCCCACGTATCCTTAAAAGCATACATGTCTTACCTTCAAAACTTTGTTCACAGCTTGAAAATCCGGAATTGACGTTTACCTGACATTCATTAGCATTACATGCAAGATTGGTACACGGATCACCTAAAAGAGATGACGAAATGTCAAAATTAATTACTATGATTAATTAGTTTGAATTCAGGAAGTCAGCTCATACACATACAGCATACAGTCAAAACTACTCTCAGAGCTATACCCGTAACAGGTCAACACTTATATTTCATTTTTCTTTAAACAATTAGAACAGAAGGGCTGTTCTTCCGAATCAAAAAATAAAACTACCGTTTTGTAAATTAACACTTCTAGGAAATATCGATTATGTTCCACGACATTCATGTTAAGTTCAATGACTGGTTTGGATTTGTTAATTTCATTGCTTCATGCATGTTGCTCATATCGTGCAGTGTTCTCTAACTTTGCCTATCGGAAATATCCACTTAGACTTATTATGCCCCCAGATCGAGGATCGGGGTGCATATTGTTTTTATCCTGTCTGTGTGTCTATTTGTCTCTTTATATGTGCGTCCCAAACTTTAACTTTATTATAACTTTTGAACTATGTGAGATAGCCTTTCATACTTGGCAAGTGTATAGGTCTAGTCAAGAGGAACAAAAATATGCAAAAAAATTTAGGTCAAAGGTCAAGATCACAGAGGTTTAAAAAGGGGTAAAATTGGCTTTTTTAATATATTTGCATGTAGAATCCATGTTATTTGTCCTAATGAGATGAGGTGTGTTTTATGTTCTTGCCAATAAAATTGCACAGCTGTAGTATGCCGACAGATTTGAGGTATCATTTACCGTTTTTAAGAAACAAGAGGCCCGAAGGGAGACAAATGGAAAATAATGAATTTTTAAATTTTTGTCAGATTTTGATGCAGTGTTTTTCTGCAGGATTCTCATAGCATGTTTAAACAGATACATTTAACAATTAAACCTTTTTTAAAAAAAAACAAGAGGCCCAAAGGGCTTCATCTGTTTTAGAATAAAAAAGGGTGTTGAATTGGGTGTTTTTATGGTAGTAAACAAGTTTCTAACTATGTAAGATAGACTTTTAATACTTGGCAAGTGTATAGGTCTAGGCAAGAGGAACCTTAATATGCCCAAACTTAGGTCAGAGGTCAAGGTAACAGAGGTCAAAAAGGGGTTAAATTTGGCATTGTCATATATTTAACTGTAGAATCTGGTGGCTTATGTAGTGTTTCAAAAAACATTTTGTTATTTCTATAGTTGCCAACGCAGTTTGGCCTGCAAAAGTTCAGTAAGGAATAAAACAAAGAAATATCGAAATTCTGGCAATTCTTCAGTGCATGGTTCCACCTTCTACGACTATGAGTCATAAGCAAAGTTCATGGTTGAAATTTGCATAGTGACATCAAGATAAAAACATCAATAAAAGCGCTGTTGCTTTGATTGGTCTTACCATGCTTAAAAAAAACTTCGTGTCACGTGCATTTACACCATATCCGTTCATTATTTATGACATTGCAATTTCAATCATTGAAATGTCGGAATCTTCGTGCACAAACGTCATAATTTCAATTGTACTTGTTGCTTATTTGCAATTAAGATATGCAACTGTAACCTTTACAACATCATCATCTTTGTTCTATTTCAAAGTCAGAATTCATTTACAGGTATGCTACTTTTACGGACACAAATTTAGAGGAAACCATACTGTATTTTAAATTCAGAGGAGGTAAATCGTCGATTTTTACCATCAATATCTTAAAATATCTTTTGGTTATCTATATTGCAATGAAAATTCGGTAAGATCGTAGTATTACAAGAAGTTTGCTATGCGTCTGTGGGATGGCGCTGCATGGGTTCCGACGGATTTTATTCCCATGAAAAATTTGAATCCATCCAATTAAAAGTAGCATTGGAAACATAAGTGCATTCGAATTTTGTTTTTCTAAACAGGAAAAAAAATCCAGGTTTGCTAAACTTACCATCACAATTGCTACCTGTCCAATTTCCTTTGCATGTGCACTGTGATAAAATCTCACTTGTTAAACTGCAGGTACCTCCATTTGCACAATACGTCACAATACACTGATCTGTCAAAAAATACATTTTACATAATGTAATGTTCTATCTTTTTTGCTTAAAAATTCAATGGAAATGATGTTTTGATAAAAATAAACGGAGTGGAAATTTGCACGAGTCAGTGTTAATCTTGGTCCATGAAATTGTTTTATTATTAAAGACAAGTGTCAGCTAAGAATTCACAAAAAGGTAAAGATCGAGGTTTATAAAAAATTCATATAAAGTTGCCTTTTTAGAGATATTAAGATTTTTGCAGTTCTCGACCATATTCTCCAAATATGAAATAAAAAATGATAATAACACCGATTATCTTTCTTATTTTATGAATGCAAAATCTGCCAAATCCGGTGTTTTCCAGTAACATATACATAGAATATACAGTGGAATTAGACAACAGGCGACGTGTTTTGCTTTTATACGAAATGACTTATAAGGGACCGACCATTTAACTTGAAGGAAAAGGGGGTGGGGGGAGCTATGGTCTTTTTCTAAAAAAAATATTTTGGAGCTGATTTTATGTGAAAAAATATTTTGGCTGCCAAAATGATGAGTAATGTTCGACCATTGTAAGTGTTTCCTGTTATCTTCCTTTCATTAATAAAGTACCAAAACGAGAAAAAAAAATTCTGAAGGAGGCTTTCTGCCCCAAAAAATAATGTTAATTTTGAAAAAAAATATTCTGTTGATACAAGTGAAAAAATAAATAAATAAATGTTTTCTGTCCAGAAAAAAAAACCATAACCCCCCTTTCAGGTTAAATGGTCGGTCCCTAAACATATTCTTTTATTTTTATTCATTAGAGAAATACATTAAACGTATCAGTTGTCTTGAAAAAATCTGTATGTCACGGTATGATTAAGAGGAATCTTCTTTGTCATTTGTATTTGATTGATATCAATTGAAACATTTTCATTCCTTATGACCTATTTATAACTAATTTGTGTTGATTTATCTTTCGTATTTTTAAGTCGTCAACCCTGTAAGCACTCACATCACGGTTTACAAATTATAAACAGGTAAAATTTATGGAACACAAAGTTTGCTTCTATAAAATATACACAGTTTCTTTAAATTGGGAAAAATACACCATTTTTAGACAAATATTTCCAATATTACAGCAGCCAAGTGTCTCAAGTTACATAAACCACCAGTTAACTCGAGCCGCACTTTGGAACCGTGTTAGTGCTTTACGAAATAAAATGTTTAAGGCGAAATATGGAGATAAATTCGTTGCAAAGTGAACAAAATATGACGTTAATTTAATCATGATATCAAAACTCTAATGCATAAACACCTTCATATCTTGAGATGAATGACCCTTCACATCATCAATAAAGTAGTAACCTGTTGTTACTCTCTCACAAATAATTTCTTGCATGGGTCCAAAAGAAAAGTGCAAAATTTTATGGAAAAACAGACAAAAACATTTCAAAGGAAACAATAATGTATTATTGTTAAACAAAACAAAAACAAAATAAGAAAAAGATCTTAAAAAAACAAAGCAAACAAACAAACAAACAATCAGACATACAAAAAATAAATAACTAATCAAAACAACAATGTTGAAACTTGCTTCCTTTTCAAACTAGCAAAAGAAAGTGATATAAGGCACAGTTTCAAACAAAATTCCCTGAAAATTGTATTAGAAAATACAAGTAAGGAAATGAGAAAACACTTTTGTTAACACAGAGCATCAACGATCTGGAATACACTACCTGATGATATAGTAAATGCACCTTCAATAAACAGTTTCAAAAATAGACTTGATAATCACTGGAGACATCAAGGAAGTTATTATCACAACTATAGAGCGGAAATCCTTAGGAGCCACCACCGTTATGCGCAAGTAGTTGAAAATAGTGACGAAAATGAAGAGTCTGGAGAAGTGGCACTTGGTTGAGCCAGTTCCAGAAAATATCCTTATGTATCCTTATGTATGTAACAAGATAAGCAAGATATATACTCTGATTTTTTATTTACCATAGCGACATTGGAAAGTGACGGAATATCGATGTCTCGTTCCTGCTGGACAATTACTTTGAGTAAACAAAGCTTGATTTATAGTTGGATAACATGTCTGTTGCTTTTGACATGCTGCTTGCAATTTAGATAAAGAATTAGGATCCCCGCACAATGGATTTCTCAAACCATTCACAAATTGAACCGCTGTGATGTATATTCGATAGTCTCGGTCGCAGAATAATGTTGCTTGTTCGTATTCCCAGCCTTCTGTGTACTTATAAACTGTTAAGAATAAATAAAAACAGAAAATTTAGTTAAATTCTTGGGCATTTGTTGAAAGCAATGATTGTCATATTTCGTATTATCAATTACACAATCAGTAGTTTTTGCCCTTCTTAATACTTCTACATTGAAGTGTAGTGCTTGAATATGAACTCTATCTACATACTTCATTCAGTAGAATTACAGAATTTCTTAACATAATGTGTTTACTTATTGGGTTGCTAAATATCACTCTGACATTAGAGGGGTTTGTTTTAATTCTTCAAATTCTCAATGAGTCATCAAATGTACTCTCTATTTTAACTCATGGGTATGATCAAATTCTGTGAGTGTTTTCTGCCATTTAAATTTTTCTCAAGTTTTAATAGATTTATGGAAAACAGATAATCATCTTGCCAAGATGCGCTTCAACACTCTTGATAGTATAATTTTGTAATTAAACTTGTACACTAAGGCTTCATTTTGAGTGCCTTAGGTTTTAATGTCGTATTTTTATTTCCGTGCATTGTAGCTGTCTCGCGTCCTTGTTTTGTCTTTGTTTTTCTCTGTTGCCGTTTTTGCCATGCCTTTGGACTTCGATTTTTGTGGTCATCGCTTGCCTTGTTCTTCGGTATTCTACTGCCAGTGTTTGATAGCAGATATTTTATAAATTTTTAATGAAACCGCGCCGATGTATTAAGCTAAATAAAAACGTCAAAGTTACTGAAAATTTAGTTTCTGCAGATCGGCTACTTTAACACTATTTTAGTGCAGATCAAATCAAAATATTTGGAAGCCTCTAGACCGATATATAAGTATGTGTAATTGTGGTATTGTATGTAAAGGATCACATTAAAACCTTTCTAAACACAGACCGACTGCTCATACAAAGAGGATAAGCTCCTTTGCATGATACATGTATAAAACCTACCCATTCGCTATATGCTAGAACTAAGCCAGTAACGTTTTACTACGTGAAAGTAAATCGTATTCAGTATACAAATATGACTGAAAAAGACGACTCATTAAACATACCCGCCGCGGTTTTCTTATGATTACCACCTCAAAATATTTCCAACAACAAAATAAAAGTATCGAGCTATCTTGAACTTGCCAAAAAGAGTTTACCTTGTTCGTTTTACTGATAATTTTGTGATTTAGGCTAAACGCTTTTCTGCACCATGTCAGCAGACACATGCAATTTTAACAATTTTTATTTGAAACTATAAATAATACTTTTAAGATGCTATATCATCAATTAGACCCCGGCTTAATCCTTCCGCTAGCGCCGGTACCAACTCCGGCTATTCCAAGTTTCTATTGTTGTCTACGTTTGTTTGTCTTTCATATATTTCTGGCTTTTCAGTTTCCTGGAAGATCGTGGCATGTAATGTAATTTTTGGCCATTTAAGTATTACCAGTTATCTTCTACATATTGATTAGTACTCTAGTTGTGGTACTACGTCTTTTGCAACCTGCTGTAATCTTGAAGGCTTTGCTTACATCCAAAAAGTCGAAAGGACATAAGTAGTTGTGGATTGGTTGGATATATATTTCAGATTTGTATTATAATATTAGATCAAGCATTGAACAAGGTGTGCTTGTGAAACACTATATATGCCCCCAGATCCTACAGAAAAATTTATGAAATGACCCAGTTTTACCCCTTTCTGACCTCTATTACCTTGATCTTTCTAATTTTTTTCATATTTATGTTCCCCTTGATAATATTTTACGAAAGGATATGGAGTAAATGAACATGAGACCATAACAAATATGTTAACTCCAACTGCAATAATTTTAATGTGCTGTATGGATATTTCGGAAATTTATTCCTCATCAGCAGCACTAGAACCCAAACAAAGGAAATCCACAATTTCAAAAAGGTTAAAATGCATATAACCAAGACCTATACACTTGCCAATTAGCAAAGAATTCCCTTTAAACCGGTGCTAGGGGCCGTTTTGAACTTACTATGAGGTATGAGCAAATCTCATTGTTGAAGACATCATGGTGACTTCAAGATGAAGAACAACAATAAAAGCGTTTTTGCTTGTTTTTTACCATTTATTTGTAAAGACTTTGCCTCATGTGCATTTACTCCTTAGCATTTTATTCACCACTATACACTTGCCGAGTATTAAAAGTCAATCTCACATAATTCAAAAGTTGTTTATTACCATAAAAACACCAAATTCAACCCCTATCTTTTGAAACAGATGAAGCCCTTTTGGGCTCTTGTTTAGTGAAATGGTTTTAATTGCTAAATCTATTTGTTTCAACCTACAGAAAAACACTGCATCAAGATCTGACAATTTTTTTTTCATTTTTTTCCATATGTCCCACTTTGGGCCACTTGTTTCTCAAAAACGGTAAATACTGCCTAAAATCTGTGGGCATACTACAGTTACGCAATTTTATTAGCAATAACATAAAACAAATCCTGTCTCAATAGGATAAATAATAAGAATTATACAGTCAAATATGTGAAAACGGCCAATTCCACCCCTTTTAAACCTCTGTGACCTTGACCTTTGACCTGACTGATTTTTTTGCATATTTATGTTCCTCTTGACTAGAGCTATACTCTTGCCTAGTATGAAAAGTCTAGCTTACATAGTTCAAAAGTTATAGCCAAGGTTAAAGTTTCGGACACATAGACAGACAGACACACACACAGACAGAAACACAGACAGGACAGAAACAATATGTCCCCCGATACTCGATCTGTAGTCACAAAATATTTCGAATTGTTTAAAAACTTCAGATTCCTAGTCAATTTCAAAGAAAATGACACTATAGATAATCTAGCTTTCCTTGGTTGATCACTATTTAAATTCATGTCGCGTGATATTAGAAAAAGCTTTTGATGGTGATATAATTCTCTCAATGAGTCTAACTATACACTATTTTAATTTCCATTTAGTTTTGTCACCACCATGTAACCAAAATCAAAGCTAGAGGAGTTAAAATTTGATTTCAAAATTTACTCACATATTGCAGAAATACCAGCTATGGCGTTTGCACACACAAAATATAACAGCAAATGTGTGGTCGTGCTAAAACAACAGGAGAGAATAGTTAAATGGTAGATCATCATATTTGTTTGACAGTACCTAATTTCTATGGATGTCACTCAACTCACCCCCTCAGTATTGCAAATTGCAAGCATTTTTTGATTTTCGTTTCTCTATTTTCGTGTGCCTTTCTCAATTTGCTTACTTTGTCTAATCCGGGCATTTGAAAGTTGTGTATTAGGACTTGGATATTTGTCGGCTTTATCACATAATATCTTATGAATGTGGCAGTTAGGTAAGGATATAACAATCTGATACAGATACTAACATATTGAAAATGATATTCTTTAAGGCGAGTGTTTTATAAAACGCAAGAGATGCTTACTCTATTGATGCATCTGATCTCATCCATGGTATTTTATTGGACACGCTTTGTTCATCTTTGTATGTGTGAATGTCGTCATTCTTCTGATGTGACTTACTCATGTTAAGTCTGATTTTTGGTGTTTCCGATGTTGCCATTGTCCTTTGTCTTCAAATACATTCGATGAAAACATTTGATTTTTCGATACCATGCTTCGTAATGATAAACTTAAATCACAAATCAAAGGTATCATTCCAAAAGCATTTGCCGATTCTAAAAATATGTTGTGTTGATTAAAAATCCTACTATTTGAAACACCAATTTGAAAGGAAAAGTATGCTACGATGAAAAGAGGTGTGCAATATAGTTGGTTTCTAATTGATAATACATTTATCAGATTTTGAGGTGCTATTTATCAACAGCATGTTGGCATACCAATGGGCCCTTATTGTGCTCCTCTACTCACAGACTTGTTTTTATATTCTTACGAGACAGAATTTCTTAAGGGACTGAAAGTCACAAAATAAAAGATACTAGATCCTTCAATCTCACTTTTAGATATATATATATGTCATTTTCATTCTACATAGCTATCTCCGTGACTGCCTTATTAATCAAGGCTACAAAAAATTCCGTCTCATACGATCATTTAAAAGTTCATTCAAAGATATCAGCCCCTTGTAGAAAAATTTGGAAGTTTAGGTCAGAGCTCGTTTTAACTTAATACTTGGATGATCATTTCTTTCAACTGTCTACGACCTTTCAGAAGCAGTTGCTACTGGACAATACTGCAATGGAAAGGGAGGTTTTGCATGCCATAAAACCGGTTTAACCAATCATGTCTTTTGAAATGCCTGTCTCAAGTCAGAAACATTGTGGTCGACAATTTTTCCGATGGTTTCCACCTGATTTGACTCTGTCTCATGGACTTCGCCACTTCACAACTTTGTTCGGTAATTATGTTATAACCCCCTTGAGTGTTCGTTTTTAGACCGACAGTTCGGTTCTCACTTAATTTATGCAATAAACATGCACTTTGACCTTACCTCGCCATTCTTTAATCATAATTCTCCCATGCGCAAAAGAAAATTCCAAGTCCTGTTCCTTCAGACCACACAAATTAATCCTTACGATCAAATGTAAACATCCAATATTTCGTCATTACAATTACTTCAGGATATCTGATTTACTAACAAATTTATTATTTCTTTAGCCTGCAATAGTAAAAAATACTTTTTGTTTTAATGCAATATAATTCTGATATATTTTAAGGAGGACAATTTAACAAGTTAGATGATACTGGATGCAATAACTACTGTTACGATAAAGAATGTTTCTGATTTAAAATTTGAGGATTACTCCATTATTATTTTGGAAGAATGTGTCCGCCGTTTCTCTCATTTGAGTAATGTTGATGTCAGTCTGTTGTTTAAAAATTTATATGTCTCACTCTACAGTGAAATACTTTGATTAGTTATAATGTTATTGTCGGATTTCAATAACTCTGCTTGTTCCCATGAGTATTATTATATATACGAATGCACCTACTCGCGACTCTAACAAGGTTTTGAAAACTAAAGATATGATGAGTGTGTAAAAAGAAATCTTTAATAATTCAAGGAAGAGGATTTTGCCTTTCCCTTACTAGAGTAAAAAGTTCTTATATTACTACAGGTTCTGGCACTTTGTGAGCACATGAAACTTCTTGAGCGATTATAGCATGTTTCATTTTCTTCATAAGTTGTCGAAATGCGCATATGCAGAAATTGAATTCACAGTAGCTTCGGTATGTAGTTATTTAAACTACAAAAACAACAACAAAAACAAAACCTGTCTGTTCACTGATGGTTTCCATAAATAGCAATAATTTTGAAACATTTTGCCAGTATTCAGAGAACAAACACAGCGAAAATACGAATGACATTGATTTTAAATAAAAGAACTTTCTCAGTTGTAACGAATCTAAGTTTAGAAACTGGTTTGACATAGTATTGAATATACATAAATATTACTGGATAACTGTATTTTACATGAAATAAAAGGGACAACGGGAAACATCTACAATGGCTGAAAATTATAATCGCATGCTATAATCTGCAAGGGAACTACATATGAAAAACACAAACGTTAACAAGGATAGAAATTCGGGACAGCCGGACTTGAAACCGGCAGTAGCAAAAGTCAGCGATAGGGTTAAACCGGTTTATGGGTACAAAAACATCCCTTTTATCTGTCACATTCCCTATAGTATAATATATATACGATTGAATTGCGAATGTTGAACGTTGAACTGAAAAAAAAAATTGAATGTTGAACGTTGAATTGCGAATGTTGAACGTTGAACTGAAAAAAATGAATATTGAACGTTAAACAAGAAACCACTTTGACTTTAATTTTGTAAGGTGGATCAAGAGGTGCTAATCTGCTGGCTAGCTCAAGGAGACTAGTCTGCTGGTAAAACACAGTCGCACTACCGAAGAAAAAAAAATCAAACTCAAACTTCCTGAAGGATTTGGTCAAGAATCATCATATATTTCAGTAGACATTAAATGTATAAAAATGTATAAAAATATCATACATTTTTAAAATCACTCATTAATTTGTCCTTCCATGCTATATAATTTGGTGGATGAAACACTTGTTAAAATTCTCTGTAATTTTTAAATAGGCAATACTTAATTCAGCACGCAATTATCGCCTTGACATGCTTCCCAATGTATTACATGAGGTGACCAAAGCTATAAAGTATAAAATAAATAATCATATAGCCCTTCGTAAAATACGAGATAGATTAGTCCAAAACTTTGTATACCTATATGAGAAAACTCGTAACATTTCTTTTCGTTTTAAAGAAGTGTGACAGATCAAGAGTTTGACTCGAAAATTCTAAATAGAAAAAAAATCCGACAAATAAAACATACTTAAAATCCATGATTCTGGGCACCATTATGACTCATCTGTTTACAAAGTCAGATTAAAATGCTACTTCCGATAATAACACATAACCTACTTAGTTGGCGTTAGCCTAATAGCATTATCTAAAGTTCACTTTGATATGGATAGATGACCGACACATGACAGGAAATGCATTAAACTAGGCGTAATAAGATTTTTTTTATTAAATTTCATTTCAAAAATGTTCAAAAATTTATTCTACAAAAGACTTGTTTGGAATTGAACTTGACAATTCTAAACCAGTTCATCTAAACCATTGAACATTGGTATAACAACTTTTAATTTTTCGTAAATAACGCTGTTCGCCCCCTTTGCTGCCATAATGTTGCATAATTGGATAATCATTTTCAAAAATAACAGATAAAGTTCATTCAGAACGATTATATCCAGTAGTATAATGTTTGATAAAGGTCGTGAAAAATTAAGCTCAAATCGAAAACAAACAACGGCAGTAGAATACCGAAGGATCAAGGGAAGCGAAGACTATAAAAATCGAAATCCGAAGACATGGCAAAAACGGCAACAGAGAAAAACAAAGACAAAACAAGTACGTGAGACAGCTACAAGCACGGAAATAAAAAGACGACATTAAAAACTAAGGCACTCATAGTGTGAACTCCCATGAAAACCGGGAGTGACATCAGGTGCTCCGGAAGGGTAAGCATGTCCTGCTCCGCTAGCGGCACCCGTCACACTATCAGTGAGTCAATCCAGGGTTGAGTCAAAACCGGTTATGTCAAATCCGTGAAGACGTGAAATCTAGCTGAAAATGTCCGTTTTCATTTGGGACACAGACACGTCATATCTGTCAATGATATCATGGTGACGGCCATAAAATTTCTGAAGGGACGAAAGCAACAAAGGCTGAACAAATCCCTGACTAAGCAACTTTAGGGACAGTGCTTTTGCTCTATTCAAAAAATCGCTGTATAAACTACATGCGCGACGGTAACGAATCATCTGTGAAATGTACACTCCAAGGCTGGAGAGGTAGGTATATTGCTGCTCAGAAAGGGAAAATTCACAATTGGGAATTAAAATCATTACTTTTGTCATAAAGCTTAGATTTCAAACGTCCATCTTCATCAATGTATATAAACAGATCTAGGTACGAAGCTGAATTAGGTGTGTTAGTAGTCTCTTTAATTTCAAGCTCATTTGGATAGATCTGGTGTAAATATTCCTTGAAGTTTGGATTATTAAGAGAAAGTACATCGTCTATGTAGCGGAAGCTGAAATTAAAGGACTGGGCTAAATGTTTTTGTTCTTTCTGTGTAATCCCTTGTAAAAACTTGGCCTCATAAGAGAAAAGAAAGAGAACAGCTAAAAGCGGCACGCAGTTAGTTCCCATGGGAATCCCGATTGTCTGTTGAAAAACGCGACCTCCAAATTCGACAAAAATATTATCTATTAAAATTTCCAATATCTTGATTACGTCATTCTCCGTGTACTTCTTGTTTGACTCAGTGTGGTTCTTTACAAAATATGTTTTGTCTTTCTCTACTACTAAGTAAGTGTATCTGCGTTCTCCGCTTTTAGTGCAGAAACATTGATGTATCAAATCAGAAATTATTGTTTTCAATTTATTGTGTGGCAGGGCAGTATAAAGAGTAGAAAAATCAAAAGTTTGTATGCTATGGCAATGAGTAAGACTGCTAGAGCATAGCTGTTCAAGAAGATCTTTAGAATTTTTTAGAATCCACATCTGATTGACGCCGCTCCTGGAGTAGACTTTATCACAGTAACTTTTCAGGCCATCTCTAGCTGCGGTCAACAAAGTAGTAAGGTACTTGGAAAGTGGCTTGGTGGTGCATCTGGAAGACCCCGCAATGAATCTCTGTTTGCATGGGTTCTTGTGAAGTTTAGGGACCCAGAAGATGTAGGGGAGCTGATTGTTTTCATCACCCGCTTTGATGCCAAAGGATGTTAAAACTGAGTTGTGATTTTCAATAATCTCCTCCCTTGATAGTGTAGTGGGAGTATAAGTTGGGTTTCCTGATGAACTATCAATTCCCATCTCCTTAACCAAACAGTCAAGATAGTGCTTCTTACACACGAACAGTATGTTGTTAGAAGCTTTGTCTGCAGGGACAATGACGTAATTTTCGTGGAGTTTGTCCATCGTTTTTCTAACGAGGGGATCTTCAATTATACTAGGATTTCTGGATTTCATTGATGTTTTCAAACGTCGTATACGATTCACAATAAACGACGTAATGGACCTGATCCAAGCGGACAGCGTCTCGACATCTTCTTTCTCTTTCTTTGCCCACTTCCTCGCATAGTCCTCAACTGCATCCATAAAAAATTGAAGTTGTACTTCTAGTTTATATGCTGGGGTTCACGGAATTTGGGACCTCTTGAAAAAACCTCTCGTAGTTTGATATTGTCAATAATATCTAGGTCACCGGTTATCACGTGTCCAGCCGGACTGTAACTGAATGGGGAAGAGGATGCAAGAACAATTAGGTGGTTTGGCTTTGAAGTCGTCAATTTTGAAACCACGCAATATCCGTTTGTAATTGAAAATGGAAGTTGCAATGGGTTTAGTGTAGGAATACGAAATAAGTGGAACAGATTGATCTTTGAAGTAAGGTGGAATGTTTGATGTGACTGTTTTGCTATGTAGAATGTTGGCGAGATTTTTTATTTGCGAATTGAATTTTGAGAAATGTCCGGTTATCAGGTTCGTTGGCTGATTCGCGGACAGGTTTGAATAGTCTATGGTTTGCTATATCCAAAACAATTGCTGTTAATTTATATTCTAGGGTATGCCAATCAGTCACTGATGATGCTAAGCATGTTTTATAGAAAGAATGGAGCTTTGAAAGGGGCAAAGAATACAATTTGGTACGAATGTGATGAATACCTAGTGGAATAATCATAAATGGAAAAAGACAATTTATTGAAATGTCGTGCAGACGCGGGGCAGTGTAATGCCTGTGTCCATGGCTACGCGGTATGCGTTGGCTTCCATTCAATATATTCATCATATTCACCGAACTACATCCTGGACTTGATAGATTTCCTACACTTTTGATGTTATCATTAGAACCATAAGGTATTGCTGTACCTAACTCTTTAATCCAGTATTCCTCTCTTTGTAGACGGTAAGATGTACTTAGCCTGGGGTTATTTGTCTTATGGTATATTATTATATTTTATATTTATATATAAACAAGTGAGAAACAAATCTAAATGTGCATTGGAGAGGTTAGCTAATTTTAAAAACTGACTTACCTGACAGTCAAGAACTCGTCGTTAAATTTAAAATTGAATGATCAAAAACTTTGTACCTAATGACAAAACTTACAAAATTTACAAGTGCAAATAGTTTGGTCAGTCATAGCACTGTAATTTCTCAGTTTTGTATTGGAATTTTTATATACACTTAAAACATAGAGATATTGATGCTAAAATAAAGAAAAAAAATCGTAATATTTCCTCTCGTCTAAAAGATGATTTTATAGTTCTGAAAAAATAACTAGATACCGAAGTAACTGTGAATTTAGTATCTGCATATGCGCATTTCGACAGCTCATGTCTTTTCAATGCAGATAAAATCTAGACGTTTGAAAGACCATAACCTCAAAAATGTGGGAAAAACTGATAGAGAACAAATGACAAATATGATCTAAATGTAAAAGCCAAAATAAGCTATGGACTGAGCTTTTTTCAACAAAATTTACAAAAAAGTTCCAAATAGAATCAGCTTTCGGGTCAGACCGACGTACTGACTACTGGGCTGGTGAAGACTAACAGTCCACCAGCAGAGGCATCGTCCAGTGGTAACAAATAGCTAAATAATGAAGTTACTTTGAATTTAGCTTCTGCATATGCATATTTCGACAACTTCAATACAGATAAAATCTAAACGTTTGGAAGACCAAGAGCCCATGCCGAAAATCTACGATATCAGCATAATTATGACTCATCATGTTTATGAGTTACTTCCGATAATAACACATAACATACTTAGTTGTCGTTAGTAATAGTATTATATAAAGTTGACCATGAAAGGATATATCAGCAAAAACATAATAGTAAGTGTCATGAGAATTTTTATTGAATTACCCGAAAATTTTCATATTTGGATTTTGACTTTCCAATTGAACTAAAAACTTCTTGACTTTTAAACAAGCAAAATAGTTCATATAAAAGTCAGTGAGAACAAAATCGTGAATCTAACACGAAAAATCCAAGGACAGTTGCAACATCAGAAAAATACACACACATTCAAAAATGAAGAACACGGACCCAATAAAACAATGGGTAGGATCAGGTGCACCGGTACAGTAAGCATTTCCTGATTCTTATAAGACAACCGCCGTGTTGAACATATCAACTCCGGTAGTAAAGTCATAAAAACAAACTTTAGTGGCAAAGATAAAGATTTGTTGTCATCTGGGAAACAGATATCCCATAGCGGTTCACAAGATCTTGATGTCGACCGTAAAAATTCTGTAGTGATGACTTATAGTTAAGTTAACACACACTTGTCTAAGTAGCGTATTTGTAAGCAATCGAGCTTTATCAAGGTAGTCAATGGATCGACCACAGGTCCTTAAGTAGCAAATAAGTTTGGAGATGTAAACTCCATAAGTCGGTGCTTTTGGAATCGGTTGCTTCAAATTAATGGGAATTGAAAGGTGAGGTCATCGCGTTTGTCATGCAGCCTATGTTGTAGTGTACCTCTGCTGTCAATTTCAAGACAAAACATTGAACATTGTATAACAACTCTTACATGTTTAGGATGGGCTTACAATCGTCTAACGACATTCTTAAGATGTGTCTCGAAGGTATCTCAGACGTATCTTATGTCAGGACGTTCTGAACTGACCTTCTTGTGAAATATTTTTATTTATTTTATCAAAGTTTGATAAAATATTGATCAAAGACGAAAACATTTTCTAAAATTGATTGAAAACCAATTTTATCTAATTAATATATATATGTTACAGTACAAATTGGAATCTAGTAGGGTCCGAAATACTCCTCGCACAAATTGGAATTCGATTTGTACTGGATTTTATTTCAGAACAAATTGGAATTCCAATTTATACCAGTACAAATTAGAATTCCAGTTTTTACTGGATTTTATCAAGTACTAATTTCAATTTCAATTTCTCCTGAGATAAATTGAGATATCCTGATTTATACTAGTAGGATTCTGAATCCTGCCGAATTTCTAGTATGATCTAGAACAAAACTGAACATTTTGTTCAGCTGGATTCTAGATATTACCGACCTCCAAAGCTGAAAAAAGATTTTAAGGTGGCTCAATTATCACATTTTTGAATATATGTCATATTATGGAACTCCTCTGGTTTTCTCCGGTTCAATGATTAAAGAATTAAGCACATGGACCCCCAACTCTTTATTTTATAGATGTCTTCTATAGGTCAAATTAACACATCTAATAAGTTTTCATAAAATTTTTGATACAACTTCCTAGCTTTTAGGCAAAAATAGTCCTAATGGTAAATTAAGGAAACAAGCAAAGAAATCCATTTCCTGCCAGATATTTTAGTCTTGGATCTCCGAAAAAAGCACACGGACCTATATATTTCTTTTTACCATTTCATTTGTTCTTCAATGCTTCATTAATTTATATAGGTTCCAGGAAATCCGAGATAAAAATACACCAGGATTAAGCCTCTTTACTTTTGTTGTAAGAAGTATGCATTTCACGGCATTTTGATTTATAAAAACTTAATACTACATCAACAGAATGACAAATGAAATAATTGTAATATCACTGTTCATTTGTTGTAACGATTGGTGGAACTGTGCGACAATTGGTAGAGCACTGGATTTTCGATTTACGACAAGGGTCACAGTAATTACAAACTGTGGCTGTTATCTCCTAATGAACGATTTTTTTAACATGACATTGTATAAAATTTCAGGTATGGTAACAGGATCTACTGCATTTATACCAGGGCAACAAAAATCAAATCAACAAGAGAAGTATCAGAAATATATTTTTTAAGTATGCCATTTATCTTAAGAAAAAAAAAATCATATTCCAATATTTTTTTGTAAAATACAATCCAGTGATTAAAAGTTTGAACTGTGCTCAAACGTTTAAGAGTTCGAAGCAAAATATCTATATCTTAGACAATTTAAATTTTTCGAAAATTGTCTTTAAATTAAATAATTAACAAAATTAGTGGACGGGACATATTACTATTAATGTTTTACTTCTCTACCATTGTTTCAATTGATTTAAAACAGAAGGATCCAAAATCTTACTAATGAAATTAGGATATCTCAATTTCTCCTAGGAGAAATTGGAATTCAAATTTGTACTGTAAATCCAATACAAATTGGAATTCTAATTTGTCCTGTTAGAAATTAAAATTCTAGTTTGTATTGAATTAAATCAAGTTTAAATCAAAATCTTAATTTGAACCAGTCGAATTGCAATTCCAATTTGTACTAAGATAATTCTGGATCCTACTGGATTCCAATTTGTACTGTAACATATACGAAATGCATGATTTAGAGTCTAAATGTAAAACAGTTTCGAAAAGGTATTTTAAATTACAATTTGTTTTGAAATGACATCTTCGTGAAACACTGAGTTCAAGATTTAAAATCGTCTTTGCAGATTCGTATCTATTTTATATTTGCGATGATTAATGTTAAACCATTAGAAACTATTGAACTATAGGCGAAATGTAAGTTTAGGATTGAGATAGGAAGACCTAATTAGGTGTCCTGAACTGAAGACGAAAAATGTAACGAGAGCTTCAAAAACACCACTTAGGACAAAGACGTGTCATAAGGTGGTCTTAGGGCATGTCTTAATCTAAGATAGTTTCTAGAACACCATCTCAGTAGTATAATGGTTGATGAAGGTCGAGAAAGTCATGCTCATATCGAAAATGTCAAAAGTAAGAAGCAAATCTATATGTGCATGGGGAACGTTTGTAAGTTTGAAAAATGACGAACCCTGACAGTCAAGAACTCGTCGGTTGTAAAAGTCCATTTTCTTCCATATCGGACAAGGGAATCCATTGATTCGCAGTGCAAGATTTTTCTGTCTACACAGGGGGGTGTAAGACAAGCTACATGCGTATATTCCCGCCAGTTTTTATATCATAACAATACACATAGCTTAGTCCACATGAATCGAAAAATATATAATTAAAAGTATTAAAGAGTATATTTACTGCCTTAGAACGGCAAAATGTGAATTAAAAAACATTATAAATGCCTTAATTGGTGGCACCGAAGTAACCACGGACTCGGGCGCGTGCTCCATGCTTTATGACGTCGTGAAAAGGGAAGTTATCTACTGATGTCAACAATGGCGTGGATGCCCACCGCCTTGGCAAAAAGTCGCCTGGCAAAAATAGACAAATTATTGTACGTTTCGCTAACCGTTTTGTAAAAAATAAACTTGTGTTCAACAGGAAAAAGCTAAAAGAGTCTGCAAAATTTAAGAATGTGTATATATTTGATGATTTGACACCTCTGCGCTTCAAATTGTTCCAAATGGTGCGTAAATCTGATGATGTTAAAAGCGCTTATACGCGAGATGGGAAAATTATATGCACACTTAAAAATGGCACGAAAGCCACGATTGAGTCGCCAGATGATCTTTTCAAAATTGGTTTTGATAAAGTCGATTACCGTGCACTTGGGCTTCCTGAATTGTAGGAATGCGGGGGAAGTGGATATTCTATTGATCCAATAAATACATGTGCCTTTGTTGGAAATTCAACACAGTGTGATGTGTCGACGGAATTAAGTGAAAATTCTTTTATTGAGAATGAAGTAGAGCAGTTTTCATATGATTTGTTTAATAAAATAAAATTATTGTCCCTTAATGTTTGTGGTTTAGTCTCCAAATTAGGTAATCCTGATTTCATTGAGTTAATATCTTTATATGATATAGTATGTTTAACAGAAACAAAGGTAGATAAATATGATAAAATTAGTATTGAGGGTTTTACCCTGCTCCCTCCTGTTGTTAGACAAAATTGGAAATCCAAGTCGGGAGGTATATGTGTATTAGTTCGAGACTGTTATTGTAAATATGTTAAAATTAATGATTTAAAAACTTATTCTAGTCATTGTGTGTTATGGTTTACTATTGATGACAAGTTATTGTTTGAGAAAACCTGATTTGGAGTTGTTTATATACCACCAGAAAATAGTCTGTATAGTGATATTGATATGTTTACTGAAACTGAAAATGTTATTGTTGATACAAATTTAAAAGTTTGCTTACTTGGTGATTTTAATGCACATACAAAAAATGTCAATGAATATGTTGATATTGATAATAATATACTTACTGCCTGTAATATTGCAAATTACGATTGCATATTGATTAACGAATTGCATATTTTAGAAGAATGTAATGTTTCTCTTGTTCGATCATCACAAGACAAAGGTAAAATTGATCGCTATGGTAAAAGATTATTGGATTTATGTAAAAGTACACAAATGTTCTTTGTTAATGGTCGGTATGGTGCAGATCGTGCTATAGGTCAAACTACATGTAATAATTCTGTTATTGACTATGTGATCATTTCACCTGAATTATTTAGATCTGTCATAGATTTCAATGTGCTTACTTTTGTTCCTATTCTGAGTGATGTACACACATGTACACAATCCTGTTTGTTTACAATTATGTTCAAATATTAAATCTAATTGTACTGTTAGTGATAATGACATTAATGACTCTGGTATTGTAGCCTGTGAAGGCGAAGATTGTATTAAACCTAAATGGTTTCGCGACCGAACTGCAGTTTTCAAAGAAAATCTTGATGTGAACCAGATTGATGAACTCTTAGACAAGCTGAAGGACATTGATCCTAAGAACACTTATATTGTAACAATTAATGCTATAGTTGAGAATTGTAATAGTATAATTAAGAATGCTGCTAAACATGCAGATATGTTTGTTAAAACCACTAGTAGTATACAAAAGAAATGTGACAAAAAATATAATCCATGTAAAAATTATTTCAATGGTGACTGTTATACAAAACGTAAAGCTTATCGCAAAGCAAAAAAATACCATTATAGAGTACGATCAGTTGTAAATTATGAGGATATGGTATGTAAAAGTAAAGAATATAAGAAAGTACTTAAAAAAACAATTTAGTGAGTACCAGAAAGCATTTATTACTAAACTTAGAGGTCTGCGTACCTCTGATCCTAAGTCATATTGGTCTTTATTGAATAGAGGTTGTGAAAAAGTTTAAACTACAGAACAAAAAGTTGCTATAAATGTATTTTTTGAACATTTTAAAAATTTGAATAATGTTGTAAATGATGTTAATATAGTTCTACCTGAAAATATTACTGAATATAATACTGTTATAAATGAGCCTATTCGTGATAAACAGGTAATTGGTGCAATAAAATCATTGAAAATTGATAAAGCTTGCAGTAAAGATATGATACTTAATGAATTTTTGAAGCATGCTGCTGATAAACTACTTCCTGTATATGTTCGTATATTTAATATTGTATTTGAAAGTGGTATTGTACCAGATAGCTGGTCCAAAGGTTATATTTGTCCTATATACAAAAATAACGAAGATCCTGCAAATACAGATAATTAAAGAGGTATAACAATTTTAAGTTGTTTTGGCAAATTATTTACTTGTATTCTAAACAACTGATTGTTCAATTATCTTGAATGTTTAGGCTTGTTGAGTGAAGAACAAGCTGGATTTAGAAAAGGTTATGGTACTGTTGATCACATTTTTAATTTGAAATGTCTCATTGATTTATACTTATTTAGAAGAAGAAAATTGTATTGTGCTTTTATAGACTATCGTAAAGCATTTGACTCTGTAAATTGAGTTTTACTATGGCAAAAATTGTAACGAAATGGTATTGATGGCAAAATTCTTATAGTAATACAGAATTTGTATGAAAATGCAAAGTCATGTGTAAGAAATGGTACTAATTTTTCAGAATATTTTGCTTCTAATGTGGGAGTAAGACAGGGTGAAAATCTTTCTCCTCTGTTGTTTTCTATTTTTCTTAATGATCTTAGAGAATTTCTGTCACATTCATATAACGGTCTTGCTGATGTATGTAACATTTCTCATTTATTGTTTGATAATGATGATATTGAAGTTTATTTGAAATTGTATCTGTTGTTATATGCTGATGACACAGTTGTTTTTGCCGAGTCTGCTGCTGAACTGCAATCTGCATTAAATGCTATGTATTTATATTGTGAAACATGGAAACTCAAAATAAGTGTTGCTAAGACCAATTTTGTTATATTCTCTGAAAATAGGCAATGTGAGAATACTCAGTTTTTTATAATAATGAACAAATAGCTGTAGTTGAAGATTTTCAATATTTAGGTACTATTGTCTCTAGAAAGGGTTCTTTTTTCCAATATAAATCTAGACTTGTTCAACAAGCTAGGAAAGCAATGTTCTATGTATTGTGTAAAGCAAGAAAACTTTGTCTGCCAATAGATATTTTATTACAACTTTTTGACACAATGGTAGCACCTATTTTATTATATGGTGCAGAAGTTTGGGGTTATGAAAATAATGAAATTATTGAGTCTTTACATTTAGAATTTTGTAAGTATATATTGAAAGTTAAAAAATGTACTCCAAATTGTATTGTTTATGGAGAACTTGGTAGAATTCCTGTGTCAGTATGTATAAAAGCCAGAATGGTTGGTTTTTGGCAACGAATTTTAAACGGTAAAAAAGAGAAAATTTCTCGCACTTTGTATGATATATTATATAGGCTTGATGCAGGTGATGTGTATCATTCTAAATGGTTGTCATGTATAAGAAATAATTTGCTTGAATGTGGTTATTATCAATGTTGGAATGATCAAACTGTATTAGCTGATATTAATCTGTCAAAAATTGTAAAACGGTTTTTTCATAATAAATTTGTTGAAGAGTGGAAAATGCAAATATTTAATTCATCTAAGTGTATTAATTATAGAATTTATAAATCTGAATTTGGTTTGAGAAATATCTCTCTGTTCTTCCACCAGATTTATTATATGGTGTTATCAAGTTTAGATGTGGTAGTCATAAATTGCCAATTGAGGCTGGTAGATTTTTTAGTATAGATAGATCTGAACGAATGTGTGACTTATGTAAAAAGGAAGAAATAGGTGATGAGTTTCACTATTTGTTTAACTGTACTTTTTTCTGTTCTGAAAGATATAAATTTATACCTGTTCATATATATAATAACAGAAACATTGTTAGTTTTTCTGAGATAATGAATAGTCAAGATAAATATGTACTTACTGGATTGGCAAAATTTTGTAAAATTGTTATATCTCTATTTAATAACTAGTAATTTGCATTGTCTACTTCCATCTGCATATACTAATTCTTATATGTATATATGTTTGTTCCATATTTTACATGTGTAATGTTGTACTATTATGCCTCATGTGGGGCCTTTAGTGAAATAAAAAGTTTCAAAGTTTCAAGTCGACGGTGATTTGTTTGATCTTTGGGATGCTGAGGGGGAGAAAAATAATCAAACACCAGTGAGAGGGTCAGACCAAAAATCTCAGACACCCTAGGGTAAGATTTATAGCGTCTCGGACTCAGCAAGTTTCGTCCGAGTACTTGAAATCTTACCCTTGGGTGTCTGAGATTTTTCTGTCTGATCCTCGCCCTAGTGTTAGATTCTTATAATCTTAATACAAAGGTCTATGTTATTTCAAATCTTAAAATGCCCTCCTTTACAGTAAGGTAAGTCCTTGGAATAACAAGATATATTGTCTTTCAAGACATTGCTATCCGTCTAGAAATACAACATTATCATTGCTGTGTTAGGTTTGCAAGGCGTATTCTATTTTCACACTACGACAGTTTTGTCAAATAATCATATAAAAAGACGCCATTAAATTTCCGCATTGTAACCTTACGAAGTCCGAGCAAATATTTTATAGTGGTTTGAGAAATAAATAATAAAAAAATGCTTAAGTTGAATATTTAAAGCCGTTGGGGAAAATGAATATTCACTCGCTATACAAACTTTATGTTTCTGTGTTTAAGTAGCGGTTGCCACTTTTGAATGAAAGTAATGAGAATTTCATTACAGTGTTCTCAATTTATAGTAGTTAATGAAAGGTTGAAAATAAACAAGAAAAAAAGTTTATTCGCTTGAAATTGAAATACAAGGGATTGAAATTTTGGCGGGAAATGTGAATTTTCTAGTTCTTTCATAGGCTTTGTTAATAGATATGTAAGTCTTGAAAATCGAGTTAAGGAGTAATGTCAGTTCCTTGGATTTTTGTCACAAAAATTCCTTTTAGGTACTATATGCTTTTAGATTATAACATGAAAAGTGGGTTAAAATATTTACATGTTATGATATCGAAAAAGAACAGAGTAGTCCGCATATCTGACCAAATTCCAGAAATCAACGATGGCAACTACCTTTAGTAAGTTATGCCGTGATAGACCTTAAATTACTTATAATTTAGTTAAGGAAATAGATATATCAACGGAAGCATATTGATGCCACATGAAGAAAAAAAATTATAGTATAATATATCATGATTATGAGATAATTATCTTATAATTATGAGATTATTATCTCATTATTATGAGATATTATTTCATAATTATGTGACATTTTCTAATGATTATGAAATGATTATCTCATAATTATGAGAAGTTATCTTAAAATTTTGAGATAATTAACCCATAATTCTGAGATAATATTTTATAATTATGAGATATTTTTTTTCACTTTCATCATAGACAAATTTGTTTATTACCATAAGTACAAGTGTAAAAAATTAAAAAAGGAGCGAATACAAAACATGATTACAATTTTATGTAATTGTTCTTACCTTTCTTATGTTTTAAAACTTCTTTTGAATGCAAACTTGAAATTGTACGTGTTTCTAACTCCCTGTATTTCCTGTTATTGTAAACTTTATGCACGAAGAAAGTTTATAATATTTTTTATAATTACTTGTCAAATCCTGGTAAGTCACTCCTACACTTTATGTTCATAATTTCACAAATAAAAATGTAACAAAATCTCTATAAACTTCAATGTATTAATATGTGGGTGATTTGAAAAAAAAAATCTATTTGGAAAAAGCGATTTGAAAAATTCAGTTTTGTCTCTTAGCAAAGTAGGCTATCTGACATTTTAGTTGTATACATATCAGCCAGGTACATGTAACTGTAGATAATGTCCTGCCATGAGTTTCCAGTCTATATTAAGTAATCAATAAAATACAGAAGTAACTGTTTTCGATAAAATACAAAAATATATGGAACACCGGTTCTAATAAGATGCATCTGCATAATTTTGGCTTGCTATGACAAATGCGATTAATTCACTTTTCCAATAGTCAACTTCCCATTTCTTTGTAGCAACATTCCAAAAGCACCGGCATATCGAGTTTACCCTCCTAACTCATTCGCTACTAAAGGGCCTGTGGTCGATACAGTAAGTACCTTGATAGAGCTTGGTTTCTTACAAATAGGCTACTTAAGCAAGGGTATATTGTCCTAACTTGAAGTCATCACCACAGAAGTTTTACTGTCGACATCACGATCTTGTGAACCGCTATGGAATAACTGTTTCCCAGATGACAACAGATCTTTCTCTTAAAAGTTTGTTTTCCTCTACCGGATTTTATTTCGCTTCCGGAGTTGACATGTTCAACACGACGGGTGTCTTATAAGAAGCAGGGGATGCTTACTCTACCGGTGCACCTGATCTCACCCATGGGTTTTTTATTCGGCTAGTGTTGTTCATTTTTGTATATATATATGTGTGTGTGTATGTGCATTTTCTTTTCTGTGCCATTCTCATTTTATGTCTTTTTTCCGACGTTGACAATGTCCTTCGATTGTTCGTTTTACACTCACTGTTCGGTTTTGCTTAAATATACTTTATTTATGTCTAAAAGAACATTTTAACAGCCTCTTACAATTTATGTACTTTTACATTTTGAACTACCGGACTTGTAATAGGTTTGTTTGTTTATTTAGTTTATTAAGGATGTGTACTTCAGAACATAATAATTATAAACAAGAAAGTTAAATATATATATATCCGTACAATTTGACATTTTGACTCTTTAAATCATAACGCCTTCTCTGAGGAAAAAAAAACGTCAAAGTGATCAAAATAACAATAAGTCTTTATGAGGCCTTCTGTAATTCGCACTAATGCATTCTGGGTAGAGCGTCGTCAAAATATTTTGATTGGTTAAGAATATAAAAAGCGTCATTGGTTGAAAATCGATTGTTCGTATACCAAAATTTGAAGCAGAATCACTGTACCCACACTTCCCTAGTTTCTGAAACGGCGAATGAGCTTTGCGCATAGCTCATAGTTAGGTCTAGAGGGATCTTACCACCTGTTTTAGCGGAAATCATTGCTAAATGTCGAACAACGCTACACCCATACTGTTTTACCCATGGATGCGTGATCGTAAACAAACATAAAAAACGGCAATTTAATTTTAGAATACTGTCATCTGTTGCCCGACGAAAGACCAACAGATGCAGTCACATATCTAAACAAGAAATCTCAGCATTAAAAATAGTGAGATGTTGGCACAACAACAATAAAATGCAAAAATTTTCATAGTGTACAAAACGAAAATTTCTCTAAAGACAAGGTACACCTTAACTGAAATATATATAGAGAATACATCTCTCTCACGTAGAGCATTGCGCAGAAATGGGCAAAAATCTTGAAAAATTATCACTACAAATTGCTAAATTTTGAGACTTCCAAGACTTTTGTTAAATCGAACCTAATGCATATAGTCCGACACATTTT
>MJUU01070959.1:102982-128840 GCA_002080025.1 Modiolus philippinarum
GAATCACTGTACCCACACTTCCCTAGTTTCTGAAACGGCGAATGAGGTTTTCGCATAGCTCATAGTTATGTCTAGAGGGATCTTACCACCTGTTTTGGCGGAAATCATTGCTAAATGTCGAACAACGCTACACCCATACTGTTTTACCCATGGATGCGTGATCGTAAACAAACATAAAAAACGGCAATGTAATTTTAGAATACTGTCATCTGTTGCCCAACGAAAGACCAACAGATACAGTCACATATCTAAACAAGAAATCTCAGCATTAAAAATAGTGAGATTTTGGCACAACAACAATAAAATGCAAAAATTTTCATAGTGTATACATAACGAAAAATTCTCTCAAGACCAAGTACTCCTTAACTGAAATATATATAGAGAATACATCTCTCTCACGTGGAGCCTTGCGCAGAAATGGACAAAATTCTTGAAAAATATTCACTACAAATTGCTAAATTTTGAGACTTCCAAGACTTTTGTTAAATCGAACCTAATGCATATAGTTCGACACATTTTCGAAACTGAAAAATTATCAAAATTCACTGTATTCGCCACAGCTTCTGAAAATTGCTTTGATTCCTTCCCCATATTCATATTGTTTTCTCAATGCAGCGTATTCTTTTGTACACATCTAAACATCCTACTGACGGGTGGAATTACTGATAAATATAACACTGATGAGTAAGGAGTGATTGATTTTTAATCTATTTTGTGAGATGAAAATATATTTAACAGTTGTCATTTGGTAAATATTAGTGACACTTTAAGTTAAGTAATAGTTTTCTTTTCTAATTAAGAGGTATGCAAGCATTTATTGAATTAATTGGTCAAACATCTATTACTAATCCACTTTGATTTTTCCGCTTTCAATCTTAAAGATTTTCTATATCACAAGTACGGCATTCGAATGTAATTAATAGTCAAATGCCTATAAATTGACTTCTCGAGAAATTATAGACAGGAAAAACTCGAAGATTTCCAACGCAAACTACCAAAATAAAAACATATCTCTTGTTAAAACTTCACGTTACGGATGGTTGATTCCAAAGTGAAGTTAAGAAGTTAGAAGAAAAATGTCAATTTTTAAAACTGCAATAATAGCTATTAGTCTTTCAAAGTTACCAAGTGAGGCCCTGTATTTTATACATGCTGAAAAACTTTAGGAAATAGACGCCGGTTTGGAAAGCTTGGCAATATTTATCAACAGCACAATCAGTCATACTCTATTGCTATAACTGCCTGCACACACCCCTTGTTTTTGATGGCAAAAAATCAGCATCGATTTGGTAATATGCATGTTAAAATGATTGGATCAAAATTGGGTATCGGGAATCCAATTGAACTGATAGGCAAAGTAATGGAAAAAAGCTATATTTACTTAGCATTGGGTAGTAGATCAAGTTCTAAGACACATTTGTACAGACGATTCAGTTAAATATGACACGAATCTTACCGGATCGGCCTTTGAGATAATTCTAGGTTTCTCAGCCCATTAAAAAGTTGAAGACCTTAAACTAGACTTTTCTCTTAAGGTAACCCAAAAAAATTTCCAAACAATTTTCTTTAAATTTGGAGTATGAAGCAATTATGTACAAGTATATTTCTAGAAAACTTTTACCAAGATTGCTGATTTATAGTTCACATAAATACCCCTATCTCAAAATGAAGCGTATACTACGGTACTGTAGATGTATTGAATAATTGACATAAAAAACTATAAATTGCCAAACTTTCTCATAGAAACTTGTAAATCTGAATTTTAAAGAATAATGAACAAAAGCAAGCATTACGTGTTGATTTGCAGTAAAAATGAAACAACGTTTTCAAAACATTGCTGAAAACACAGCTTCATTCAATTTCTTCTGAATGAAATTCCTGACAGTTAATTTTCACCAAAAACTGGGAAATTAAAGGTCTTCCACACATATGACATATATGAGAAATTTATAAAAAAACACCGAATCGTTTTTTTTTTTTCACAATGTTAAGAAAACAGCTTAAAAAGTCCTAATATTCCATAAAGTTGAACGTCAAGCAGAAAGAATCTCACCCTTTCCAAAAATCTGACTTTCATTTATTTTGATATATTTAAGATGCCATTCAAAACCTAGATGTTTTTAATCTAAGGCACTTTAAATTATTTTATGAAAGGAGTGCAGTTTCGTGATATCCATCATGAATATTTAATTTCTAATCATGATAATTATTCTTCATCTTTTGATTTATCTATGTCAATCAAACCAAGTAATTTGCGCAGAAAAAGGAGTTATCTTTCCCTACCCCGGGACGGGTCTACTACCTTAAACTCAGTAACAGATAAACCAAATAAGCCCTGTTTTTGTTGCAGTAAACAAAGTTTAATGAGTTTAGTTTTTTCTAGGAATCTATTAATATTCATAACTAAAACCAGCCTTCTACATGTTTGTCAAAATCTGAGTCAACTTTGAGACTTTCAGGAAAGTTACCATAATAATTCAAATCAAACTCTGGGTTCATTGTGAAAAAAAGAAGAAAAAAGTGACCTTTGGGCCTTTCTGGAAATTATATATTGGTGTCAAATAATCAAAAAGAATGCTTGGAACATGTAGGTAGTATGCCAAATATAAAGTCCTCCTTGAGACCTCAGTATATTGATAAAAAAATTGAATCTCATTTGGAATTCTAAGCATTTAAACGTTTGCCTTTTACCATACATTTGTCAAAATTTTAGAGTATTTTCAAGACATTTATCAGTTGGAAACGGAATCAAATTTCTTCAAGTATATCGCGCATCTACAGACTATATGCAACAATCCGTAAGTCTAAACTGTTGAAGGATCTCGAGTCGTATACCCTACGTATCTAAAACAACATTTTGTGGGCTCTTATTTTTACCATGAGCAATATAAAAATTCCGAAATTTCACAGTGCATCTACTGGATATACGTAACGATTCTATAATTGGATTAGAACCTTTAATCCAAAACTGTAGAATGAATTTGCGGACAGTACGGATGGAAAAACGACAATTACCTCGAACTTTCATTTGGGATAAGAATGTATTTGGTAATTGCAATTATAATCAATTTGATATCATCTGTAGATTGTGTAAATAATTAAAGAGGATACGTACTTACTTGGATCTTACTACTTAACTTGAAATTAAGGATACTACAGATACTTCCACGTCGGCCTCGTTCCTTGCCCATCATCTTGAAATTGACAACAGAGGTACATTACAAACTTGGCTCTATGGCATCGCGATGATTTCCCTTTTCCAATAGTTAACTTCCCTTTTCTTTGTAGCAACATTCCAAAAGCACCAGCATATGGAGTTTACATCTCACAACTCATTCTCTACTCAAGGTCTTGTGGTCGTTATAGTGACTTCCTTGATAGAGCTCGGTTGCTTACAAATAGACTACTTAAGCAAGGGTTTGTTACTCAGGTCTTGAAGTCATTACTACAGAAGGTTTACGGTCGACATCACGATCTTGTGGAGCGCTACAGGATATATGTTTCCCAGATGACAGCAGATCTTTCCCTCTACAACTAAAGTTTGTTTTTCTCTTTCGGATTTGACTTTACTACCAAAGTTGACATGTTCAACACGGCGGGTGTCTTACAAGAGATGCTTACTCTACCGGTTTACCTGATCTCACCCATGGTTTTTATTGGATCTGTGCTGTTCATCTATACGACTAGTGTGTCTTCATTTTTCTTTTTTGTCCCGTACTCAAGTGGTGTCCTTCTTTCTTAGTGTTTCCGGTGTTGCCATTGTCCATGGATTGTTCGTTCTTTTGATTGACGGTTCGCTTTTCACTTACTTTATCCTTTACTCACTAAATAAGAAATAACAAGTGACCCATGTAGCCTAGCATCCATGCTATACCCTACCATGTAATCAACGTATGGACAAACAGAAAAAAGTAAGCGATGGACCCAAAAAGGGCAAATATGAGACAACTCTTTATAGTTAATGGTGAATAACATGATATGGAGTAAATGCACAAGAGACAAAGTCTCTACAGATACATGGTAAAAAACAAGCAAAGGAACAACGCTTTTATTGTTGTTCTTCATCTTGAAGTCAAAATGAGGCCTTCAACAATGAGCTTTGCTCACACTTCATAGTAAGTTCAAGAAGCCTCATATCAAGAATTGGATTTTTTTTTTCTAAAAACACAAACCGAGAAATCCTTTTACGAAACATTTTAGTACTACTTTATGGAGAGAATTACAAAATTATCGTCAAAAAAGAAATAGATGTATTACTGACTTGTTACAACTGGAGATACGGTACCACTTATCATATCACAAACTTAGAATTCATAACGAAAAATATATGGCTACTATGAGACAAAAATGTGTCTACAAATAAAAACAGACCAGTGACTGACTTGAAAAGGAGATACACGGTACAACTTACTTTATTAAAACTTCAATCAAATATTGGGTTATTGGATGTGGTTTGTTTCCATTGATTTATTCACTTTTTTACCTTTTTGGGGCCATTTAGGGCTTGCTATATGGTGTGAGGTTCCTCACTCTGTTGAAGACTCTACGATGACCCTTAGATGCTTTGTTTTGGGTCGTTTTGACCTGAATTTGGGATGCTGTCTCCTTGACATTTACCTTATTTCCTTTCTTTTTCAAATCAAAGCATTAGGACATAAACACAAGGGGAACATGCATTGGAAAACCTTGGCGAAAGATGATCCGGATTGGCAGAGAGCAGAGGCCAACGGAATGACAGACGTATACGGGAAGTACAGCAAACTCTCTTCCTATGGAGTTATGACATACATATATTAATCATGCTCAGCCCACACGAGATCTTTCATTATCATCAAATTTTATTATGTTACATTGTATCGATGGCAGCCACGAAGAATACCATATATTGTTATGATTTCTTATGATCACGTAGATCGTGTAAATAAAAACAAGACAGCAAGAAAAAAAAAAGATAATTAAACAACAACAAAAAATATTTGATTCAGATAGCTATATTTTCATGTCTCACGAGTCAGAAATTAAATTTCATAAATAAAACATAAAAATCTGATTTAATCTTCAACTTATTTCTGTAATAGAGTTTTATGGTGATAATTGAGCTCCTCAATTGAATGTCTATTGGTTGATCTCAATATTATCTTAAAAGGGTTATGTATATAAAAGCCAAAAATGAGCTAGAATAGAAAAGAAATATATTTTGATATCATACCATCAAAGTGATTCCATTTTTCGGTGTGATTGATTAGCAATCAGAATGATGGATCAATATTTTCAGATGCTTCATAACATATCAACACTGTACCGTACCATGTATGAAAACCGTTTGTTGAAAACAGAAAGACAATTTTCAATACCAGTTATTGAATGTTACAAGTACTTTATTATACCACTTGCTGTTGTTTCGTTCGTGACGTCCATCTTGTTCATTATCATACGATATAAGGCAGAAAATCGGACCACTCATGGAGAAAGGTTTGTGTATGTTATATGCTTTTTGAACGTACCAGTAACAACAGCCGCCATTTTTGTGGGGGTAAAGGTGTTTGTTATAGACGATGTATACGAATATGCCAGTTACTTTTCTTGCTATCTTACCGTGATTTTTTTCAATTTTACACTTCCGGAATTTAGGTTCATACAAATTACATGCATCGTATTAATGGCTGTGCATCGGTTTCTGATAGTATCTTTTCCAATCGTTGCAAGAAAATTTCTACGTAAACGTGTCTGGTTACCAACATTGGTTGTAATTAACTTATTACTTTTTACTTACGTAGTATTTGCGGCATTGGCTACGAGGATAGTAAAAACTAAGTTTTTCTCGACTGTTGCTTTGAATAGACTCGTAGAAGCATGCTATTTAGACGTATGGTTAGATGTCGTTGATTTAACCAAACGAGAATCCCCGGAAATAGGTCTTTGGTTGAAAATAACATTTTTTTCTTTCATATATTTATTAGTTTTGGTACTAGACATTTCATTGGCTGTAAAAATATATAAACTTATAAAGTGGCGAAGAACTAATTCCAGAAACAGTGAACGTGACATTGGTCTATTACGTTCAGTACTCATACTAACGTTGACGTATACCGTACTACAATTACCATCAGTATGTGTGGAAGTATATGTGATGTTGGTATTGATATTTGAAAAGGACGCATATTTTAATCCGGCAAGCAAATTGTTACTTCGAATTAATCAACCGTTGGAAATTTCTGCCTCATTCTTGTTTATACCTTGTATGTTTGTTTACTATTTGAACATCAACACGTTTCGAAAAACAGCAAAACATTTATTTCAGTTTCGAACTGAAACTACAAATGCTGAAGAAACTTAAAGGACACTTGGATTTGTAATCAAATACCTTTGTACAAAACTATCTGTATTCACGGGACTATGGAATTGATCCCTAGATGTAAAGGGATAACAAATATTTATCTATAACAGTTAAAAACAGAAACTAAAATCCGGAGACCAGATAGTCTTACCTTTTTGTAGTGTGTCAAAATGCATCATTAGATTCAATCAGCACGGAATACAATGCATCGTATCCGTTGAAGGACTGTCCTAAAATGTAACTCAACGAACTGATTTTATATAAATCAGAGGTTATTAGATATTAAGATGTAAGTGTCGTTATCAGAAAAACTAGCATCTTTTTATCGATAAAAGTCCTTTCACATGTCTTTTAAGGTAATATATCTACGTTAAGGGAGACAACTCTTTTAATAAGCGTTGCATTTGAAACAGAAATTTTCATTGAAACTTTCTGTGATCCATCCATGTGCGAAACATCAATGAAATCGACATTTGAAAATCGAAATCTGTCAGTTTTTAAATAAATATGAGTTTATGGTCTTCCAAATGTTTAGATTTTATCTGCACTGAAGGGACATAAGTTGTCGAAATGCGCATAATATGCAAAAACAAAATTCACAGTGACTTCGGTATTTAGTTATTTGTTACCACTTGGTCGATGCAATTGCTGGTGGACTGTTAGTCCCAGAGGGTATTCACCAGCCAAGTAGTCAGTACTTCGGTGCTGACCCGAACGCCGATTCTATTTAGAACCCTACAATATCTAAATTTTGTAAATTTAGTGAAAAACTAAGGAGTATCTCCCTCATGCAAAGCTCTGTCTTTAGCTGATTTTGGCTTCACATTTAGATCATATTTGTTATTTGTTCTCTATCAGTTTTTAAATATATTTGAGTTTACGGTCTTCCAAATGTTTTGATTTTAACTGCACTGAAGAGACATAAGTTGTCTAAATGCGCATATGCAGAAACAAAATTCACAGTGACCTCGTTATTTGTTACCACTGGGTCGATGCCACTGCTGGTGGACTGTTAGTCCCCGAGGGTATTCAACAGCCCAGTAGTCAGTACTTCGGTGCTGACCCGAAAACCGATTCTATTTGGAACCTTACAATATTTAATATTTTTGTAAATTTCGTTAAAAAATAAGGAGTATCTCCCTTATGCAAAGCTCTGTCCTTAGCCGATTTTGGCTTTACATTTAGATCATATTGGTCATTGGTTCTCTGTCAATTTTTAAACATATTTGAGTTACTGGTCTTCCAAAGTTTAAGATTTAATCTGCACTGAAGAGACATAAATTGTCGAAATGTGCATATGCAGAAACGAATTTCACAGTGACTTTGGTATTTAGTTATTTGTGACCACTGGCTCGATGCCACTGCTGGTGGACTGTTAGTCCCCGAAAGTATTCAAAAGCCCAGTAGTCAGTACTTCGGTGCTGACCCGAAAGCCGATTTTATTTGGAACCTTACAATATCTAAATTTCTGTAAATTTCGTTAAAAACTAAGGAGTATCTCCCTCATGCAAAGCTCTGTCCTTAGCTGATGTTGGCTTTACATTTAGATCATATTGATTATTTGTTCTCTATCAGTTTTTAAACATATTTGAGTTTATGGTCTTCCAAATGTTTAGATTTATCTGCACTGAAGACAGGGAACACTCAAGTTCCCTGGCAGATTGTGGCATGTAACTGTAATTTTCAGCCATAGTAGATGTTTCCTGTCATCCTCTCTTTCATTTTTTTTTTTGTGTATTAATATAAAACTTTGTTGTGTGATAAAATACTGAAGTAACTGTGAATTTAGACTCTGCATTTGCGCATTTCGACAATTTACGTTTCTTCAGTGCAGATCAAATAAAATTATATGGAAATCTAATAACCGAANTCTAAAAATGGATGAAATCGTGTTATCGGATTAACTCCCACCATCGTAGTTTTGTCCTTAGCTATATTTGATATTACTGATTATTCGGATTTCGTTTGGTTTTCATTTTTTGAAATTGTGGATTTTCTTTGTTTGGGTTCTAGTGCTGCTGATGAGGAATAAATTTCCGAAATGGCCATACAGCTCATTCAAGTTATTGCAGTTGGAGTTAACATATGTGTTATGGTCTCATGTTCATTTACTCCATATCCTTTCGTAAAATATTTTATAATGCATCATGACATTGACATATAACATTGGTAAATGTTATTGTACTGCATCATAACATTAATATATCACCATTACTTTGTGTAAATGTTACTGAAATGCTTCGTTCACTCTGATATATCATTATGCCAAAATGTTATTGTACTACATCATGACATTAATATATCACCATTACTTTGTCTAAATGTTACTGAAATGCTTCGTTCACTCTGATATATCATTATGCCAAAATGTTATTGTACTGCATCATGACATATCATGCCGAAATGATGTTGTACTGCGTCACTGACATTAATATTTAATTTGGTCTGTATGTTATTGTACTGTATCAAAATTTAATGTCTTTTTTGTATTGATATGTCTCTATATCTAAATTGTGTTATTGTTTCTTCACCGACTCTTATGTACCACTTTTTCTAATCTTGAATTGATATTTTATTTGTTAAATCTTGTTGATATACATAAATAACGCACTTTCGAGATAACACCTCCCGTGTAGAAATGACTGAAATCCTATCCTATTTAAATAAATATTTACCACATAAAATCAAACTGTTTATGATATAAAAATCATTTATAAATTTTCCTACATGACAATTCTTTAACTAAATTTTAATTGATAAAAACAATTAACCTGAAGCGCTACGAATAAATTTTGGAGATGACATACTTAAGAGATTTCCAACGTATACTTACCAAAACTAAACTAAAAATTCTCTCTATCTGTATGATTTCAAAATTGCATATTTGATGATGTTTTTCGATATAATATGAGCTGTCACATATCTGTTGACTTTCTTTTATATTTCAAAACATTTCATTTACCTGGGTGCCAATTTACAAGGATTTGGTCGGTGACTTGTGTCACATGGTCTTGAATTCGAGTAAATTACATCCTTTAAGCGAAAATTTTATAAGAACAGGAACAAAGTCGGTAATGCATAAACCACCTATTTAATTTAAAACTGTGTATAACGGGAAATATCCACAATGGCTGAAAATTACATTTACATGCCACAAACTTCAAACGAAAAAAAACAAACAATAACATAAACGCGGAACTCGCTACAGCTGGACTTGGTACCGGCACAAGCAAAACCAAGCGGTAGGGTTAAACTGGTTTATTGGTACCCAAACCTCCCCTTTATATGTCCCGTTTTCCTATAGTTTAATAAAAACACGAATAAATCCAATGCAGGTAGACTCCATGACCACAATTTTGAAAGAAGATAAAATGGCAATACGTAGTTTTGAAAGATTGGTCAAGGGATGCTCGCCGCTAAACTGTCGGCTAGCTCGAGGAGCCTAGTCTACTGGTAAAAAACTTATGGAAACGGAAGGAAAATCAAACACGAAACTTCTCATAACTTAAACATTAAACCTATCTTAAGGGAGATAATACAAAAAAAAATACCGAAGTTGCATAAAAAACAAAAAATTCCGTTATGCTATACACGTGTTTCAAGGAGTAACCTCTCACCAACAACATTAAAATCAAATATGGAAAGCAATAATCCAAAAGTAGTCCAGAAAGAAGTACTCATTTCAAAATTATCCAAATAGGAAGCCAAATCTAGTACCAAGGACATCTTTCGAATGTCATAGACGGAATGAAGAGTGGTCAGAATTTTTATAAAAAACAGTAAATTTCTTTAACTCGCAAGGTAAAATTTTCCTATCAGACAAGTCTGACTATTGGGCTGGTGAATACCACCGGGGACCTCAGCAGTGACATCGGCCCAATGGTTCAAAATACAAAAAATACCGAAGTTGCATAAGAAACAGAACATTCCATTATGCTGTGCACGTGTTCCAAGGAGTAAACTCTCATCAGCAGCATTAAAAAAAATATTATGGAAAGCCATAAGCCAAAAGTAGTCCAGAAAGAAGAACTCATTTCTAAAAATATCGAAATAGGAAGCCAAATCAAGTACCAAGGACATCTACCGAGTGTCATACAAGGCATGAAGCCTCAGTGTTTTGAAGTGGTTAGAATTTTGAGAAAAAAACCCAGTAAATTTCTATAACTCGCAAGGTAAAATTTTCAAGACGAGTCTGACTATAGGGCTAGTGATAACTCTATAAATCAGTCGAACGTTAAAAACTGACAGTTTCATCACTGCTTTTTAAGCACTGATTGAAGAGCTATTAGATTCACCTATGTTACTAAAAAGCTTTAAATATATTTATGAAAAAGATTAAAACAAACCATATAAGTGATTTTTGTGAGTTATGTTACATAACCTAGGTCTACTTCATATCAACAAACGAAAAATCAGTTTATTTTGCTACACTATTCTCGAACCAATCATTTGGAAAATTTGAATGCCTTGACCCATTCTTGGTTAGTAGACATTCATCCGAAATAACAAAAGCTTTGATAATATCAAACATAGCAAGTTGAGAACGTAATCTGTCACACACATTTAGGGATGACTTTTCAATTATCATTACAAGATAAAAAGCAAATTACCGAGATTAAATTGAATAAATTTCCTGTGTATGGCCATTTCGACAAAATTTATGTCTCTTCAGAGTTGTTCAAGCAAAACATTTCGGAGGCCATAAACCGAACATTTTTAAATCTGATACAGAACAAATAGCCAAAAAGGTTTAAATGAAGAGATAAAATCAGATATGGACAAAATTAATCAAAATTTCCTAAATCTTAGCTATTGCATGTTTCTAATAAGATCAGTTTTCGGGTAAGCACCAAAGTACATGTACTGAATACTAAGTTGATGTATACTATAGGGTTATAACAGTCAATTAACAGGGGAATCGGCCCAATACAAAAAAAACAAAAAACAAAAACAAAAAAACAAAAGCAAAATACCAAAGTTACTGTCAATTTAGTTTCTACATATGGCCATTTCGTTAACTAATGTCTCTTCATGATACGATGTGCCGATGTACCAAATGAAAGGGACATTTTAGCTAGATTTCACAACTAAATGGATAGGGGTAATAACACAATTACTCACACAGTTGTCAAGAGCCCGAAATTAATGAGATATAAGACAAATCAGATGAAACCACTGGAAAAATTGTCAACCGCAATGGTCCTGACTTGGTATAGGCATTTCAAAAGAAATGGTTGGTTAAACCAGTGTTATGACATGTCAAACCTCCCCTTCCATTACGGCAGTGCTCTCTAGCAACTCAACAGCGAATTGATATTGAAAGGTCGTAGACTGTTAAAAGAAATGATCATCCCAGTATTGAGTAAAGAAAGAATTTTGAATCAGAGTTCGGACCGAACTTCAAATTTTTTCCGCAAATGGACTGACATTTATTAAAGATTGCTTTTAATGAGCGTATGACACGGAATCTTTGAGATAATTATTTCTAATGAGAATTTCTGTATGATTTGTGCAAACTCTAGCGGAACGAATCAACTGTGAACGTACAGTTCGCAAGCAGGAGAGGCTGGAACATTACTGTCTATGTGAGGGAAATGTATAATTTTGAAATTAAAAATCGTCCCTTTTGTCGTAATTTTTAGTACTGAGACGACCATTTTCGTCAAATTCGAAATACAAGTGCAAAAAGGTGCATGGATCCATTTCGCAAAAGATGTGTTATTTATTGAAAGATCATCATCAATGTATTTATAAGTAAGATTGAAGGATCAAGCAGCTTTTATTTATGGACTTTTATGAGTCCCAGAAGAAATTCAGTATAGTAAAAATATACAAACAAGTCTGAGAGAAGAGTAGTTGGAGAAATTCATTTCCAAATGTGACATATTTATTATCACTTAAGAAGTGAACCATACTGCACACCAGCGCAGCATACTTTTTCTTATAAATTGGTATTTTGAAAAAAAGTTTATTTATACCTATACAAGATTTTTATAATCGGAAAGTCTTTTTGAAGGATACCGTTTATCACGAGGAAGTGTTGTATACATGTTGAAAAATCATATGTTGTCAGAGAATCAATTTGAGAAAATGAACGGGATTTCAGATTTCCAAATAAATCCTTCCAAATTTTAAGTATCCAGATGTGATTTATGTCACCTCGGTTATGCATAGTTTCACAGTATGCTTGATGCCTCTCTTTGACTGCATACTTGACATTAATGGCCTTAATCATCGTTTGACACACCGATACTGTGACGAGTGCCACTATCTTATCCGTTTATGCTTACAATTCCGGATCATCTGATGTCATTCGAGGTTTTTCGAGGAGTTAACAGTAAAGTGACTTAAATCTGATACATCGGCAAACGAAAACTTAAGCAAAAAGGAGTAAAGGGGGAATTCCAAAATAAAAAATAAAAATAGAACAAGGCAAATCATATCCAACACGAATCGAGACAGCATGAAAAGAAAAAAAAACAGACTAAAAAGAATGAACAACACCACAACACAAAAGCGCTAGCAATGTGAACCCTTAAAAACTTAAGGTATTATCAGGTGCTCCGGAAGGGTAAATATGATCAGCTCTACGCATGGCACTAGTCACATAGCAAAGCTAAAATTGTGGTGTTTAAATCTGTTTTTTGACTTATTGTTTAATGTTATTTTCTAACCCTTAGACAAAAAAAAATAAATGCCATGATGCTTGTTACTTCTCTAACCCTGTAACAGTATCAAGGTGGAAGTTTGAAAAGCTTTTGTGTTTGTCAAGTATGCGTCAAATAAAAAATAAATATAAAAACACACACAANAAAAAAAAAAAAACAAAAAACAAAAAAAAAAAAAAAAAAAAAAAAAAAAAAAAAAAAAAAAAAAAAAAACAAAAAAAACAAAAACAAAAAACCACGGCATTCTGAATATTGTTTTTATTCCAGACCTGTCTCGTGTTTTTTTATATTCTCGAATTTTGACGTGTCTCCGAACTTTAATTTTTGGAATAACCACATCCCTTGTTCTTCCAGTTTTCTGCTACATTTTTTTAAGCAACACAACCATGACAATACATATAAATACTAATTTCTAGAGCTTGCATTTGAAATTTCGGACAGATATTTCAACACTGAATTAAGAAATTATAAAAAAGCCAAATTGGAAGCTTCAAGAACAGATACAAAACTTCCTACGTTATCTAGTTATGTCCTATATATCAAACAGCCAGGAAAATTTCGTCTATTAGACGCCATGCAGTTAAGAAAGCTTTTTTGTAAGCTTCACCCAATCGTTTATTAACTGCACAATCAGTCATATCCCCATAACTTGTATAACTCTTTTATAACTGCATAGCCCATCCTCACTTATGCTTGATAGATAGATGTCAACACTTGTTTGCTCACTTGCATATTTTGATATGCATTTACCCCAAAACCTGTATGGAATTCAGGCATAAAAAATCCCATTGTACTGGTAAACAAAAAAAAGCGAACAGGCAAAATACAACAAAAAACAAACAAATAAACAAAAGATAAACAAACAAACAAACAAAAACAAAACAAAAACAAAAAAAATATATTTTCTTAAGGATGTACCCTTGTGAGGGGCCAAAATTTTTCAAGTATTTAACTTTTTTCAAACCTTGATTTTTGCAATGTTCTTACCCTACAAATTAAATATATAAAGAAAAATTCATCAGTTGCTGTGCCAATTTTTTTGCTACCGATTTTTGAAAGGGACAAATTTTAGCACTTTTGTGCAGTTTTGGCATTTTGCCCTTTTTTACTATTTTCGTTGAAAAAAGATAGCTTAGAGTATTTAACTTTTTATGATACTTTGAGAAAAAGCCTGAATGGAAGGAATGGACAAATTCGTGTTGAAATAATATAAGAAAGTTTTGTCCCATTTCATGCTTTATAGGGGCTATTTCAGCATTTCCATATTTCCCCATAAATGTAGATTTTTCTAATTTTTTAAACAGCTAATGGTTTAAACTTCATTTGTTTTGTTATTTTTAATTGCAAAATATATAATACTACATGTATTTGTTAAAAAGCAAAAATAAATCATTAGTGCATATTTTTTTTCATGAAATGGCTTTTCTCTAACCCGACCTCTATTTTGTGAAAATTTTACATGAACCCAACAGCCATATAGGGCATTTATCTTCAATTTGAGATAACTCTAAAACCACTTGATAGAAATGACTAATTTTTTGACACAATTTAAAAATTAACATTAATTTTGTTCATTCGTTGCGATTGTACATAAAATATAAATACATGTAATTTTAAAATCATTTCCAAACAAGATTTCAACGAGACTGAAACATCACCAAAATACATTTTCAAAAGCTCATCACGCATCTACAGATATATGCAATATTTCTGCGACATTCCTTAATTAAAAAAAAGACGACTTTGTGTCGCATACCCCTTGTGTTGAAATCGACGTTTTGAGGACTCTTGTTTTTACCATAAGCAATATTAACATTCCAAAATCTTACTGCGCATCTACTGCATATATGCAAAGAGTCAATAACTTATGTAGATCAGGAAATCCGAAACTGTTGAATGAACTTCTGGGTAGGATAGACGGAAACAACGATAAGATCCCTTAACTATCAATAGGAATAATAAGAATTTGTTTGGAATTTGCAATTACAATTATCTTTGAAAGATGTCATCGGAAAGACTTGAATTTAATGACAGAGAATACTCCTTCTTGATACTAATTACTTAATACATTTTTCTCACCAAATTAGAAATAGCAGGCGAGTCATATGGTCATACTATACCCTGCCCTTTATCGTTAGTAAAGGAACTGAAATGGTCAGATATGGTACAACTCTTCATAGTTAGGCCTTAGACCAAAAATCAGTTTATTACTAAAAGCACAAACCGAGATATCCTTGACGAAAAATTTCATGACAAGTTTATGGACAAAATGGGAAATTAAAATATAATTGCTTAAAAGTAAACCGATATGTGACTGACTGGAAACGGAAAACACGGTATCTTATGATAACACTAGGTGAGAATCCTAGACAAAAAAATTCAATATATTGCTACTATGAAACAAAAACAAATGTCTGAAAGAGAACAAGTGAGTAACTTTTGAGTAACTTCAAAAGGGGAGACAACTAGCATAAGAAAAATTGTAACGTTTGTTTCCATATGGTTTTTATATGTTTGGGTCCGTATGTATATATATTTTTAGGTCCGGTATGAAAACATATGTTCAGTGACGCAATTTGCTCCAATTGACCCCAGGTCAACCGGAGCGATTCATTCGAAAACTGAAATAGGAGAGTGGTCTAACTGTACTTTAATCATTTTAAATGTTGTTGCAGTGGCGATAATCTTCTGACATTCTGACAGCAAAATTCATATCACCAGAAAAGTCGTTCACAGGCAATATAGAAGTTACTGTGAATTTACTTTTTGCATAATTATACGCATTTCGACAATTTATATTCAGTGCATATCAAATCAAAACATTTGAAAATCCATGAAACGAAATAGGTAAAAGCTGATAGAGAACAAATTACCAAAAGGATCTAAAAAGGAAAGCCGAAAATTAGCTAAGTACAGAGCTACGCTGGAGGTAGATACTCCTTGGGTTTAAACAAAATTTTCTGAAATTAGTTAAAAAATAAAATGTACATAATTATTAATTTTCACTTTGCACATTGAAAGAAATACCGGTTTATTACCGACTCTGTACCACGATCAAAGAAACTGGTTGTATCGCGAGCAGATTTTGAGGTCATCTGGCCTTACGTCAATCCGGACATTCCGTGGGAAATATGTCCTTGTGTTTCATTCTACTTGAAACCACATCCTTAGTATTGTTTTGTCATTATATTAGAGAAGTACAGCCATATTATTGTTTGCAGTTTTACAAAACTTATATTTACAAAGTATGACTGCATTATAGAGTGCTTAAGAGGTTTAAATCATTTATAGAGGAAATCGTTGAGTGAGAGGAAGTCTGAACTTCGTACCAAATTTATATCTTTAATACAAGAAATACCTGTACATCAAGAAAATACCTCAAGAAACAATTAAAGTAAAATACCGGAAAAACGGTTGTTGTTTACATAAATTTAAGTCAAGAGAAATGACACATGAAAATACAAGAGAAACTTTAAGGGGAAGGAGAAGATAACTCTGTTTTTCACTTTTTTATTACTTACCACTTAAACCACGAAATTTGATAACCAACGAAATACAAATCTCCCGTTGATTTGTAGTGTCGAAAATCTTAAACCACCCATGAAGTAATGACTTGTCTGCAATCCACGAAAATTGGCATCCACGAATAAAAGTACTTTCGCAGTACACAACATCCAGTTATTTATAATGAGTGCATTTTACTCTTCATTTTTGCAATGCCGTCCAAAGATAATGAAAATATGTAAAAGTCGGATTTCTTCCAAGGGAGGTAATTTATAGCACAGATTCTGTAATTTTAATGTTTTTTACTTACGTTATTCTAAATTTAGAAAAAAAAATGGGACGGTAGAATTTTCTTAAATTTTAATATATCTTACATATACATGTACTAGTTTTCTTTCTATTCTCAGTGTTTAGTGATAATAAAACGACAGAATTTTTTACAATAAGTGTTTAATAGTGATCAAAATAGAGAAAAAATTTCAGCCTATACTGTTCAGAGCACACATGTATTTCAGTTCAAAATAGTTAAATTTACTATCATTATTCATGCTTACTTTCACAAATGTCTAAACTACAGAATTTAACATTTGAAATAATTTTAAATCAAATACAAATAATTAGAGTTAATTTTATACACCACAATTAAGTCCTGAACGGATTAAATAATATGAAGAAACAGGGTATCTTTGATGACCACTAGACATAAAACGGGACGGTAAAATTGTTAAAATTGCTTAAAGTCGAAATGAACATGTGTACTGTTGAAACTGAAAATATTAAAAAAAAATAAACGAGTGGAAAATTTTACGCTTCCCAAGGTCTACCCTCTTAAATTATTATACTCAAGACATGAACGTAACTATTCATTATTATAGGGATGCTGGTATGCAATCTGCAATTCCTTGTAAACCAATGAATGGCAATGAGTAGCCAAAAAATTGGCAAGATAAAAATTATTTCAGGAGGTGAACTGTGATAAAGACCCTTTTAATTATCATCAAATTGCTTTTAGTGGTTTCAGAGAAGACACAGAAGTCAAACAAATTGATGAACAGAAACAACGGCAGTAGAATACCGAAGGAACAAGGGAAGCGATTACTTCAAAATTCAAAGTCCAAAGACATGGCAAAAACGGTAACAGATAAAAAACAAAGACAAAACAAGGACGTCAGGCAGCTACAATTAAAGGAAATAAAGAGATAACATGAAGAACTAAGGCACTCATAGTCTGAACTCCTATGAAACCGGAAGTGACATAAGCTGCTCCGGAAGGGTAAGTATGTCTTGCTTCGCTAGCGGCACCCGTCACACATGTACTTCAGTTCAAGCTAGTTAAATTAACTATCATTATTCATGCTTACTTTCACACATGTCTAAACTACAGAATTTTGCATTTGAAATAATTTTAAATCAAATCAAAATAATTAGAGCCGATTTTATACACCACAATTAAGTCCTTAACGGATTCAATAATATGAGTAAACAAGGTATCTTTGATGACCACTAGACATAAAACGGGACGGTAAAAATTGTTGAAAATTGCTTGAAGTCTACATGAACATGTGTACTGTTGAAACTGAAAATATTAAAAAATTAAACGAGTGGAAAATTTTACGCTTCCCCAGGTCTACCCCCTTAAAATATTATACTCAAGACATGAATGTAACTATTCATTATTATAGGGATGCTGGTATGCAATCTGCAATTCCTTGTAAACCAATGAATTACAATGAGTAGCCAAAAAAATTGGCAAGATCAAAATTATATCAGGAGGTGAACTGTGATAAAGACGCTTTTAATTATCATCAAATTGCTTTCAATGGTTTCAGAGAAGGTACAGCAGTCAGACGAATTGATGAACCGAAACAACGGCTGTAGAATACCGAAGGAAGAAGGGAAGCGATGACTACAAAATTCGAAGTCCAAAGACATGGCAAAAACGGTGACAGATAAAAAACAAAGACAAAACAAGGACTTGAGGCAACTACAATCAACGGAAATAAAGAGATAACATGAATAACTAAGGCACTCATAGTGTGAACTCCCATGAAACCGGGAGTGACATAAGGTGCTCCGGAAGGGTTAGCGTGTCTTGCTCCGCTAGTCACTATCCACTATCAATGAGTCAATCCAGGGTTGAGTCAAATCTGGTATGTCCAATCCGTGAAGACGCTGAAAATGTCCGTTTTCATTTGGGACACAGACACATCATATCTCTCAATGATGTCTTGATGACGGCCATAGAATTTCTGGGATAAAAGTAACAAAGGCTGGACAAATCCCTGACGCAACATCTTTTGGGGGTGTTTTTGCTCTTATCAACAAGTCACAGTATTAAATGACTGCTCGAAAGTAACGAATCAACTGTATAATGTACACCCCATAGGCTGGAGAGGTAGGTATATTGCTGCTCAGAAAGGGAAAGTTCACAATCGGGAAGATAAAATCATCACGTTTGTCATACAGCTTAGATTTCAAACGTCCATTTTCTTCAATGTATATTAAAAGATCTAAATACGAAGCTGAAGCAGGTGTATCAGTAGTCTCTTTAATTTAAAGCTCATTTTGGATAGATCTGGTGTAAATATTCCTTGAATTTTGGATAATTAATTAAGCTGAAATTAAAGGACTAATTTTTTTTTTTTTTTTTTCTGTGTAAGCCCTTGCAAAACTTCGCTTCATACGAAAAAAGAAAGATGTCAGCTAAAAGTGGCCCGCAGCTAGTTCCCATAGGAATCACGATTTTCTGTTGAAAAACACGGCCTCCAAATTTTACAAAAATATTATCTATTAAAATTCCAACAGACTGACGAAATGACAGAACAAATCATAACAAACACTAAATATGCAAAAGCCATGGTATGATAAAGGCATCCCGATATATATCCCACAAGGCTTCCACACTTTAAAGTTATTGCTTGTGCTGTGGAAAAAATACCTAACCAGGACATAGCGGAAGTAATCATTACCGCTACATATCCCTCATTATTGCAATGAAAAGCTGTACGTTTATTTTTAGCATTTAATCAATAATTATTTTCCCCTCCTATGGCCAGGTATACTTTTTAATTCTGGTATCAAAGACTAATAGGATCTTATACGAGACCATATTAAAGATAAGGGATAAAGGATATCGTCCTCGAGTGTGAGAAATACCGTCTTTTCTCGAGTGTAACGAGGGGAAAAGACGTAGAATTTCTCAAACAAATGGAAGATATCCTGATTTTTAATTTTAGTCGAGTGTAAGAACCCACTTCTTCCGTAAAAACACAACAAACAAACCGAGGGAGAGTTAAACTTGCCATTCCTTACATGGATTTTCTAACTGTGACGTCAAATAATTCATGGAGTTAGGCATGGTAAAAATTATGACGCGGAACAAATCGGAACGTTGGATTGGACGTTTACCCGTGTAAGACAGCTTCACGCGACCCTGTCTTCTATGGGCTGTCTTACACGGGAAACAGCCATTTACGGAAGAATAGTATAAATAGTACCCATAAACCGGTTTAACCCTACCACTGGCTTTTGCTGGTGCCGGTACCAAGTCCGGCTATCCCGAGTTCCTATCGTTATTTATGTTTGTCTCTTGTTTTCATTATTGTTTTTCTGGTGCAGTTTGCTTGTAAATTGTGGCATGTGATTGTAGTTCCTGGCCATTGTAGGTGTTTGCTGTTTTCCTGTTTTTGTAATTTGCTACATCCTGCTCGTCAAAGTTTTCAGTTGAAGCCTATTGAAAAATTTGATTTTTTACTGTTACTCGGCTTCATTGGTGAGTGAATCCGAATGCAGGATTAATACATGAATATCACTATCTACTTAATTTGGCCTACCCGTCTTTTTATATGGCATCACAAATTCATCACTTATTTGCCATATATACTTCGTTTTCTTATATTTATTTTTTTCTGTTTCAAGGTATTGTCGGAGGGCAGTATTTTCAACCCTGACGGTTACCGGTTAACGGAAGTGAGAACTGTTCCCCAATACCCGAGCGCACTTTATTCCTGTACTTCAGAGACGATGGACGTTGTATTTATGCACGAACCCAAGTGCCCGTGCGACTGATATATTGAACGTAAGTTTAATATTAGTAAACCACTGCCACTTTGACATTGGTGTCAGAAGCAAATATGGATTTAGCCTGACGTTTATTCAGGATTTGTTGACATTTTTGTCTGTCAAATTTTGACAGATTTTCGCGGGCTTTCACGTGGAAAGAAGCCNGAAAAGACGTAGAATTTCTCAAACAAATGGAAGATATCCTGATTTTTAATTTTAGTCGAGTGTAAGAACCCACTTCTTCCGTAAAAACACAACAAACAAACCGAGGGAAAGTTAAACTTGCCATTCCTTACATGGATTTTCAAACTGTGACGTCAATTAATTCATGGAGTTAGTCACGGTAAAAATTAGGACGCGGAACAAATCGGAACGTTGGATTGGACGTTTACCCGTGTAAGACAGCTTCACGCGACCCTGTCTTCTATGGGCTGTCTTACACAGGAAACAGATATTTACGGAAGAATAGTACATTTGCTACCTCAGTTGAAGCCTATTGAAAAATTTGATTTTTTACTGTTACTCGGCTTCATTGGTGAGTGAATCCGAATGCAGGATTAATACATGAATGTCACTATCTACTTAATTTGGCCTACCCGTCTTTTTATATGGCATCACAAATTCATCACTTATTTGCCATATATACTTCGTTTTCTTATATTTATTTTTTTTCTGTTTCAAGGTTTTATATTTTACATTCGCCAAATACAATTGTGATGATATAATTGCTATGTTATATCCTTTTATTATGTAACATACAAGAAATGACAGTGTTCGTATGTTTCATACAGAATCATCTTCCTTTTTATCATATCATTACGAAACAGATTTCTTTCATATGCTTTTAAACTTTAAACATTTTTCATGTTTCTAAAGAATTCTTTTGAAACATCTGTTTCTGATATGTTTGTAAACACATGTTTCTCAAACAAATGATTTTGATATATGTGTAAACATATGTTTCTGATATGTTTTATCAAAACAAACCATAAAACATATAAAAATCATATATTTTTCATATGGTGAAATACACATGGGATACCTATGAAAATCATATGGATACATATGTTCGTTGTCATATGATTTTCATACGTTTAAAAACATATCAGAGCATATGTTACTGTACATATGTTTTTCATATGCTTGGCGCAAACACATGATAAATTCATAAAAATCATATGTTTTTCATATGTTTTCAAAACACATAGAGTAAATAAGTTGCAATTACTCGTTTTATCAAAGCTTCAAACAAATATCAAATAATTAAAACGGACACAAGCAGAACCTGCATCTGGAAAACGTTCGAGATGCACAGACGGACAGACTGATAAGGCTAATACAGTGAATCCTCTGTCCTAAACTATATAATCATGTTTATCTAATCATTATAAACATTCTTTTGTTAGCAATGGCAGTCTACAAAGACAACCAAACTTTGTAATTAATTCTCATGGTCTCGTACATAGTGCATATAAAAACGTGACATCAAGAAAAAATAATAACAATAACAAAAATAATAGCCACTATTATAGATTTTTTTATTTTCATGACTCACGAATCAGAAATTAAATTTTATATATTAAACATTAAAATGTGTTGTGATATTCATTTATTTCTTTTGTAGAATTTTGTGGTGATTATGAAACTTCTCGACTAAATGTGTATTGGCTGAAATCAATATCATTTGAACTAGGGTTATGTATAAAACAGAAAAAAATAGCTATAACAGAAAAGAAGTATATTTGATATCATAGAATCAAAGTTATTTCATTATTTGGTGTGATAGTTTCACAATCAGAATGGCAGATCAATACATTGAGATGTTTTTGAACATATCAGCACTGTACCGCGCCGTGTACGAAATCCGTCTGTTGAAAGCAGAAAGACATTTTACAATACCAATTATTGAATGTTACAAGTTCTATATTATACCGCTTGCTGTTGTTTCGTTGGTGGCTGCCGTTTTGTTCATAATCATAAGATTTAAGGCAGAAAATCGGACCACTCATGGAGAAAGATTTGTATATGTTATATGCTTTTTGAACATACCAGTAACAACAGTCGCCATTTTTGTGGTAGTAAAATTTTTTGTAATTGATGATGTATACGAATATACGGGTTATTTTTCGTGCTACATAAACATGATTTTTTTCCTTTTTATACTTCCGGAATTTAGATTTCTACAAATTACATGCATCGTACTAATGGCAATTCATCGGTTTCTAATAGTGTCGTTTCCAATGGTTGCAAGAAAATTTCTACGTAAACGTGTTTGGTTGCCAACTTTGGTTTTAATTAACTTATTACTTTTTGCTTACGTAGTATTTGTAGCATTGGCTACAAGAATAGTCGAAACAAAGTTTTTGTCCGCTGTGTCTTCAGACAGACACGTAGAAGCCTGTTACTTAGAAATATGGCTAGATGTACTTGGCTTCACCGAACAAGCAACGACGGAATTAAGCGATTTTTACGTTCATATATTTATTAGTTTTGGTACTCGACATTTCATTGGCTGTCAAAATATATAAACTAATCAAATGGCGAAGAACTAATTCTAGCAACAGCGAGCGCGACATTGGTCTAATACGCTCAGTACTCATACTATCGGTGACATATACTGTACTCCAATTACCATCAGTATGTGCCGAATTATATATGGTGTTGGTATGGATATTTGAAAAGGAGGAATACTTTAATCCGGCAAACAGATTGATATTACGAATTAGCCAAGTGATGGAATTGTCTGCCTCATTCCTATTTATACCTTGTATGTTAATTTACTATTTAAACGTCACTACGTTTCGGAACACAGCAAAACATTTATTTCAGTTTCGAACTGAACCTGCAAGTGCTGTAGAAACTTAAAGAAAGATTGAAAGACATTGCAGATCTTATGGTGGCTTTGAGTTATTATTACTCCCCTTTGGGTCGTTGTCTCTTTGACTATTTAAAATGAACTTTCGTTGGAACGGAATAAGGGATATTTGTGTAAGGTGGTCGTTACATGTAAAATCAGAAAATATAACCGGAGAACATACAATCTTCAATTGTTTTTATTGTGTTATAGTGCAACATTAAATTTAATTCACACGGAGTAAAATGCATCGTTTGCTGCTATAGATTTTGTTTAATATGAATCCTGGTAGTCACATGTCTCATGTAAACTAATAAACAAACTGCTCAATAATGGAATTGAACGTTATGATTTTATATAAATTAGAGGTTATTTTATACTTATTGACTAGTTATGAGGGAATAGCAAGATTGTTGTCCCCCAGACCCTGAATATAGTTAGTGTCAAGGCGACAACAAACTTATTTTTCACAAATAAACAGTCTATTAGTGTTTGATTATACTGGAAACACAGGAACTTTTTAATCATCTGTATATAATAATTCTCTTTTTTCCAGAATGTTTTTCTAAATTTTGTATTCTTATTTAAACATAATAATTACATCTCTTTTCATCAACAAAACATATTCTGTTGTATTGTGAATAGTGATTACCTAGTTTAGAGTTTTCACTTGGAAACAATTTCAGAGCATCCTAGATTATCAACATAACTTTTATCCGATTGGAATCACAAATGAACAGGCAATAAATGTTTGATTATACTAAAAACAAGATTAACAATTTTAAATCATTTTTAATTAGTATTTTTTTCATTACCACTATTTTTTTAATTTTAATTTTGTATTCTTATTAAATCATTATAATAACTTCTATTTACAAACAAAATTTATTCTGCTGCAAATTTAAAAAAAAATTAAAAAGATGTCAGAGCATTCTGAATGATCATCAAATTATGGTATATCTGTTTCCCAGATGACAACAGATCTTTCCCTCTAAAGCTAAATTGTTGTTTTCTCTAACGGATTTGACTTTACTACCGGATTTGACATGTTCAACACGGCGTGTGTCTTATAAGAAGCCGGAGATACTAACAATACCGGCGCACCTGATCTCACCCATGGTTTTTTATTGGGTCCGTGTTGTTCATCTTTGTGTGTGTGTGTCTTCATTTTTCTTTTCTGTGCCGTACCCATGTTGCGTCTCTGATTTTTTCTTTTTTGTTTCTGTTGTTGCCATTGTCCTTGGATTGTTCGTTTTTGATTGACGGTTCGGTACTCACTGACTTTTGAATCAAATAGGACAGAAAGAAAAAAATACTGGAAAAGTATTCACACGGCTATTCAATAGTCTGAGAAACTATTGACCGTTAAATAGTTATGAAATTGGAAAAGGTGAAAACAGTAATTTTAGTGTAGAAATTGTAGTAGTAATGTTCATATACTGACTAAAGAGGTATTATAGGATGACAGTGATTGTAAGATTGTAAAGACATGGATGTAGCGTTGCTTGACAATTAGCAAAGAATTCCGCTTAAACCGGTGCTAGGGGCCGTCTTGAACTTACTATGAGGTATGAGCAAAGCTCATTGTTGAAGGCCTCATGGTGACTTCAAGATGAAGAACAACAATAAAAGCGTTGTTCCTTTGCTTGTTTTTTACCATGTATTTGTAGAGACTTTGTCTTATGTGCATTTACTCCATATCCTTTTATTCACCATTTACGACTTGAGTTTGTCTATCCTGCAGTGTGGAGTCCGTAAAACGATTCCCCGTTCGAGAGATGTATGCTCTCTATATTTTTCAGTGATGGTGTACTTGTGCGTGAGAGAATTTCTCATATGGATATACTATTGATTCTTTCAAATTTTGGCAATTATTTTTGTTATTTTCGAAATGTAATCCAGACCACCTGTTTTAAGTGCCCACATCTCACTATTTTATAACGCCAAGTTTTCTTACATTCGACTTGATGAGTGCCCTGTGTTTGTCTATATGTTGTAGTTGTCCACTAGCTTGAGACACTAGTGCTTTTGTCGGGCAAAGGATGACAGTGATTGTAAGAGCACTTTGCCAGTTTAATTGATGTTTGTTGCCAATCCCGCACCCGTGACCAAGAAAGACATGGATGTAGCGTTGCTCGACAATTAGCAAAGAATTCCGCTTAAACCGGTGCTAGGGGCCGTCTTGAACTTACTATGAGGTATGAGCAAAGCTCATTGTTGAAGGCCTCATGGTGACTTCAAGATGAAGAACAACAATAAAAGCGTTGTTCCTTTGCTTGTTTTTTACCATGTATTTGTAGAGACTTTGTCTCATGTGCATTTACTCCATATCCTTTTATTCACCATTTACGACTGGAGTTTGTCTCTCCTGCAGTGTGGAGTCCGTAAAACGATTCCCCGTGCGAGAGATGTATGCTCTCTATATTTTTCAGT
>MJUU01070959.1:131689-146041 GCA_002080025.1 Modiolus philippinarum
AGCTATGTTTGATTTTACTGATTATTCGTATTTCGTTTTGTTTTATGCATTTTAAACACTTTTTGAAATTTTACCAGTAAGAATCGGAGTGAAATTTCCAAGGCTTATGACGCAACTACAGATATTATGTTACGATTCTGCCACAATGCTTAATTTGTCCTTAGCTGTGTGTTTTTACTGATTATACGTACTTCGTTTTGTTTTATGCATTTTAAACACTTTTTGAAATTATGAATTTCATATGTTTGGGTTCTAGTGCTGCTGATGAATTACTTTCCAAAATGGTCATACAGCTCATTAAAATTATTGCAGTTTGAGTTAACATATGTGTTATTGTCTCATGTTCATTTACTCCATATCCTTACGTAAAATATGTAATAAAAACATCGAACTAATTCGAGTCACATACCCGATGTGTTGAAATCGACATTTTGAGGACACTTGTTTTCCCCATAACCAATATAAAATATTGATGTTAACATATTCTATTAATTGATCAATGACATGCAATATACAATATCAACTAGAACAAATTCAAAATTAAAATCAATGAAAGGAATTCGGAAACAACAACAAGCTTTACCTTAATGCGTTTCCCGATGTAGGATAAATTACATGTAAATAAATTATCAGAGCACACATATGAAAATGACAAGATTGCATAATAATAAATTTGTTTCAACAAAAGCATGTATAAAGATTGAAAAAAATATCATACATTATCATACGATTTAAAATAAGTAGATACGACATATTAACGAAACAGAAGTCAAACTAGAACAGATGTCAAACTAGAATAAGTTGTGTAGTAATATGATGTTATATATTTGGGATAATAGGCAAAGTGAAGAAATCTACTGAGATGCTCACATTGGCATATTCCAACAGCTATTTGCGCATCTCTGAATGTATCAAACAACCGCAATAGAATACCGACGGAACAAAGGAGTAGAATTTAGAAAAATCGAAGTCCAAAAACATGGCCAAATAACTAAATACCGAAGTTACTGTGAATTTACAAATCGAGGAAATAGAAAACAATAACGTTAGACAGATACAAAGCACAGAAATAGAAATCACAACATTGAAAACAAAGGCACTCACAATATGAACTTCAGTGAAACTGAGAGTGACTTCAGGTGCTCCGGAAGATTAAGAATGTCCTGCTCTGTCACATAGTCACATAGTGAGTGAGTCAATCTAGGAAAATGTCAAATCCGGGAAGACGTGAATCTAGCTGAAAATGTCTACTTTCATTTGGGATACTGACAAGTCATATCTTTCAATGATGTTATGGTGACGGCCGTAGAATTTCTTGAGGGATGAAATTAACATGGCATGAACAAATCCTTGACTAAACAACTCTACGGACAGTGTTTTGCTCAGTTCAAAAAAATTTCTGTACAAACTTCACGCTCGACAGTAACGAATCAACTGTGAAATGTACACTCCATAAGCTGGAGAGGTAGGTAAATTGCTGCTAAGAAAGGAAAAGTTCACAATTGGGAAATTAAAATCATCAAAAATTTGGCCTCGCACGAGTAAAGGAAAAGGTCAGCTAAAAGCGACACGCAGTTAGTTCCAATAGGAATCCCTATTGTCTGTTGGAAAACACGACCTCCGAATTCGACATTTTTAGTGCAGAAACATTTATATATTAAATCTGCAATTACTGTTTTCAGTTTATTGTGTGTCGGGGTTGTATAAAGTGTAAAAAGTCAAAAGTTTGAATGCTATGGCAATGGGTAAAATAGGTTGAGGATAGCTGTTCAAGGAGATCTTTAACCTAGATCCCAAACTGTTGAATAGACTAGCAGATAGGACGGACGGGAACAACGACAGGATCTCTGAGCTTTCCTTGTTTGGAATTTGCAGTTACAATTATTTTTGAAAGATGTCTTCGGAAAACCTGTAAATAATGACAGAAAATACTCACTTTCTAGAATCTATTTACTTAATAAATTTTTCTCACTAAATTAGAAATAACAAGTGAGTCATGTGGCCTTGTCTATGTTTGTCGTTTGTTATTTTATTGTTTTTCTTGTGAAGTTCCCTGGTGGATTGTGGCATGTTATTGTAATGTTCGGCCATTGTAATTCTTTCCTGTTACCTTTCCTTCATTAATTATGGACATAGTTTACCCTACACTGTACGGTTAGTAAGGGCCCTGAAAAAAATGTCAGATATAGTCTCTATAGTTAGACATCAGTCCAAATATCAGTTTATTACTAAAAACAGAAACCGAGATATCCTTGACGAAAAATTTCAAAACAAGTTTCTAAACAAAAGGGAAAAACTCAAAGTCATCGCCAAACAGTAAACAGATAAGTGACTGACTTGAAACAGAAGACAAGGTAACTTATGATATCACTAGTTGAGAATCCTTGACGAAAAATTTCAGAATATTGCTACTATAGGACAAAAAAATGTTTCAATATGTTTTTCTATGTTTTTTCATATGTTTGGATCCATATGGAAACAAATGTTTAGATCCGGTATGAAAGCACATGTTTTATGAAAAATGAAAACTAGAAGTTGTCGGAACGACAGCTATCCCCGCACTCCCTGTTTAACAGAGAAAACAGTTATTTTACCCCCTAGGTATAATTTTTTCTCAATATTTTTGAAATCAAACTATTGATAGTCGTTATTTTTACAAAAAAAATCTAAGGATATATGGTTGTTAGGCAGAATTCCAAAAAATAAGTGGTCTTTGAGACTTTCAGGAAATATACCAAAACTGGAATAAATATTTTTAAATCAAATGAATGAAAGTGTTTGTCCTAAATTAAAGAGGCGATTTTAGTGTGGTTGCTAGGTAGAATTCCAAAATATAAGTGATCTTTGAGACTTTCAGGAAATATACCAAAACTTGAATAAACATTTTTTAAATCCAATTGATGAAAGTGTTTGTCCTAAATCAAAGAGGCTATTTTAGTGTGGTTGCTAGGTTGAATTTCAAAATATAAGTGGTCTTTGAGACTTTCAGGAAATATACCAAAACTGGAATAAACATTTTTTGAATCCAACTGATGAAAGTGTTTGTCCTAAATTAAACAGGCTATTTTAGTGTGGTTGCTACGTAGAATTCCAAAAAATAAAGTGGTCTTTGAGACTTTCAGGAAATTTACCAAGACTGGAATCAAATATTTTTTAAATCAAACTGATTAAAATGTTCTATTAAAACCAATATACAACAATTATCATATAAGAAATAAGGATGAGATTATCCATAATCACAAACGGAAGTATTGTCCAGTTGTTTTGTCACTATACGAAGTCCGTACACATTCACTCGGATTTCCGAACTGAAGCGTTTTCCTCTCACAATTCATTTCAAATTTCTCATAATGTCCTTCGGCCAATCAAAGTAACAGTTAAACTAATATTAAAATAATTATGACATTTGAAATTGACGCTAATTGATTACATTTATCTTTTGAAGTTTTTGTCTCAAAGTTTATAAATAGATAAGATATTAGTGTCGACATAAGCGCTGAAACTATTATCCTTATCCATAAATCAAATTATAATACCTAAACAACAGAATTTACTTAAAAAGGAAACATTACATTTGGTTACTCAATAAATTTTCAAATGCTGTTCAAATATAGTTAACATATGAAAATTTGTGAACGTTTGAAATTAAACACGATAAATTAAATTTGAAATGTCCAAACATAAATGTCAGCGTTTTTTTTTTTCATTACATCTCTCTTAGGAAATTAACCAAGATTGGAATCAATATTTTTGAAATCAAATTGATTAAAATGTTTGTCCTAAACTAAACAAACTATCTAAGTATGGTTGCTAGATAGAATTTAAAAAAAAAATAGATGGACTTTGAGACTTTCAGGAATTTTATCAAGATTGGAATCAATATTTTTGAAATCAATTTGATGACAGTGTTTGTCTTAAATTAAAGAAGCTATTTAAGTACGGTTGCTAGGCAGAATTCAAAAAAAAAAAAAAAACAAAAAAATAAGCTGTCTTAGAGACTTGCAGGAAATTTACCAAAATTGGAATCAAATATTTTTGAAATCCAATTGATGACAGTGTTTGTCCTAAATTAAAGAAGTTATTCAAGTATGGTTACTAGGTAGAATTCCAAAAAAGTGGTCTTTTAGACTCTCAGGAAATTTACAAAAATCAGAATCAAATATTTTTGAGATCCATTTAGTTAAAATGTTTGTCCTAAACTAAACAAAGGATTTTAAATTTATTTAGAATACAATTAATTTATGAGTTTAACATTTAGCCTGACCAAACCGAAATTGTGTCTGTAATATTACTGCAGAATTGCAACAATATCTTTTCGTTACCAGAACTGTCCTTTGAAATTTTTCAAATGTTGTCGTAGTGGCCACATTTTCTGCAGACATTCTGTTAACAGAATCCATATCACCAGAAAGACGTTTACTGGCAATCTAGAAATGATGTTACTCAAAATCCAATGTACATATTCATTAACTTTCACTTTGCATATTAAAACACATGCCGATTTATTACCGACTTGGTTCAAGTTACTGAAATTGGCTGTGTTGAAATCCTACGCGACGAAGGGATTTAAGGACAAGGTACAACTCTGTACCTCAATCAAAAGAAACTGAAAGTATCACCATCGGATTTATAGATCATCCAGCGTTACAACAATGCGGCCTTATGTCAGTCTGGACTTATGACAATTCGGCTGTGGGAAATCCGTCCTTGTTTGTGATTCTAGTTGAAACTATATTTTTGTTGGTGCTAAGTATTCCGTGGTCATTATATTGGAGAAGTACAGCCATATTATTTTTTTCAATGTTTCAAACTTTTATTTACGAAATTAAATTTCCTTGTCAGCTTATATCACTGCATTTTATAGAAATGTAGTGCTTTAAAGCATTTATAAAAGGAAATCGCTGAGTGAAAGTTAGTCTGACCTTCGTAGTTAGTGAAGAAATAACTATACATGCATCGATTCAAGAATCAACGAAAGTAAAATACCGAAAAACCTTAGAAACCAAAATAAACGATACACACACTCTTACAAACATTACAAATATTACACTCAAAACTCACACTAAGCTTTTCGTTATTACAGGGGTAATGGTATTCCACCGCAAATCCTAATTAACCAATGAACGACAACATTGATGCGATGAAAAGCTGTACATTTATATTTTTAGCATTAGTTATACCCCTCCCATGGCCAGGTATACATTTAATTCTGAAACTATCTCTTACATCCTGCTCATCAATATTGATTGTTGAAATCTATTGAAACATTGAACACGTCCACTGCTCCCTAATGCAGCATAAATAAATAGATATAGCTATATGTTGAATTTGGCCCACCCGTGTTTTGGTATGGCATAAAAAAATAAGCATCTATCTTTGTTTTTTATACTTATATTTTTTCAGTTTCACGCAATTTTATTACTGCATTTTTTTTTCTATTACAAATTCGATACAAATATTACAGGTGACATATCTATTTTGTTTAAACACCATTAGTATACATTGGCAAAATGCAATCCTTGTGATATAATAGCTATGTAATATCTATTTATTAATGAAACATACAAGAAATGACAAAGTACGTATGTGTCATACAGAGTCATTATTTTTTATCATATCATTACAAAACAGATTTCCTTCATATGCTTATAAACTTTAAACACTTTTCATTTGCCTAAAGAACACATTGAAAACATATGAAAACATGTCTGTCGCGTTTCTAAATTTATTAAGCCTTTGTGTGTCTTGTCTGTTTTCTAGTTAGTTCACTTTATGTCTATGGGAGCCTAGGATGATGTTTATTTCGCTGAAATTGATTACTCTTTATTTAGAGGCCAACTCCGTGGGTGTGGGGTTTCGTCACCGTTTAGTGAAGATCTTATTGTGGCTTTGAGTTGTTATTACTTCCCTTTGGGTCGTTGTCTCTTTGACACATTCCCCGTTTCCCCCTCTTTTTCCTATATCTTTGGAAACATATGTTTCTCCCATGTTTGTAGACAAATTTTTCTCAAACATATGATTTTGGTGTGTGTGTAAACATACATTTCTCTCTCATACTACAAATTATATGAAAATTACAAGTTTTTGACATGGAGAAAAACGCATGGAATACATATGAAAATCATATGAATACAAACGTTCATTATCATAACCGTCATCTGTAAAAACCTTGGCAAAAATGTTCCAGATGGACAAAGGGACAGACGGATAAGGGTAATACAATAACCCTTTGTCCTAAACTACATGTATATAATTATGTTCAACCTACACAAGATATTTCATTATCATCAAATATGTTTTGTAAGCAATGGTAGCCAACAAAGATAACCAAACTTCGTCATAAAGTATCATGGTCTGGTAGATCGTGTAAATAAAAACATGACAGCAAGAAAAATAGTAATAAAAATTTTAATTATTTCTATTATAGATTGTTATATTTTTATGACTCACGAATCAGAAATAAATTGTATATATAAAGAATTAAAATGTGATTTTATAATTGTTCATTTCTTTTGTAGAATTTTGTGGTGATTATGAAACTTCTCGGTTGAATGTCGATGGGTTGGTCTCAGTATTATATTAATTAGGGTTATGTTTATAAGAGCAAAAATAACTAAATACCAAAGTTACAGTAAATTTATTTTCTGCATATGCGCATTTCTACAACTTGAGTTATAATAGAATAGAAATATTTTTGATAAAAGCATCGAAGTGATTTCATCGGTGTGATAGTTTTACAATCAGAATGTTAGATCAATATATTCAGATGTTTATGAACATATCAGCACTGTACCGTGCCATGTATGAAATCCGTTTGATGAAAGCAGAAAGACTCTATACAATGCCAGTTATTGAATGTTACAAGTACTTTGTTATACCACTTGCTGTTGTTTCGTTGGTGACGACCATTTTGTTCATTATCATACGATATAAGGCAGAAAATCGGACCACTCGTGGGGAAAGATTTGTGTATGTTTTATGCTTTTTGAATTTACAAGTATCAAGTATCGCCATTTTTTGGGTAGTAAAATTGTTGTTTCAGACGATTTATACGAATATACGGGTTATTTTTCGTGCTACCTAACCATGATTTTTTTCAATATAATACTTAAGGAATTTAGGTTCTTACAAATGTATCGTACTAATGGCAGTTCTTCGGTTTCTCATAGTATCTTTTCCAATGGTTGCAAGACAATTTCTACGCAAACGTGTTTGATTGCCAACATTGGTAGTAATTAACGTAGTACATCTAGCTTACTTAGTATTTGTAGCATTGGCTAAAAGAATAGTTGAAACAAAGTTTTTGTCCGCTGTGTCTTCAGACAGACACGTAGAAGCCTGCTATTTAGAAAATATGGATAGATGTACTTGCTTTTAACGAACACGAAACCACGGAATTAAGTTTATGATTGAAAATAGCGATTTTGACGTTCATATATTTATTAGTTTCGGTACTAGACATTTCATTGGCTGTCAAAATATATAAACTTATCCAATGGCGAAGAACTAATTCAAGCAACAGTGAACGCGACATAGGTATTTTACGTTCAGTACTCATACTATCGCTGATATATATCGTACTACAATTACCATCAGTATGTGTCGAATTATATATGGTTTTGGTATGGCTATTTGAAAAGGAGGAATATTTCAATCCGACAAACAGATTGATATTTCGAATCCATCAAATGATGGAAATTTCTGCATCATTCTAATACATAACTTGTATGTTTGTTTACTTTTTGAACGTCACTACGTTTCGAAAAACAGCAAAAAAATATTTCTATTTCGATCTGAAACTGCAAGTGCTGGAGAAACTTAAAGAAGATTATAAGACATTTGAAGTGATTTTGAGATGGAATAGAATAAGGAATATAATTATATACGATGGGCTTGACATGCAAAACACGAAAAATATGATCCGCAGAACAGACAATCTTTCATTGTTTATATTGTATATTAATGCATCATTAAATTTAATCAGGACAAAAGTACAATACACCGTTTCTACCGAGAAATTCTGTTTGAAATGATACAAGGTAGTCACATTTCGCGTGTAAATTGATGAAATAACTGCAAAAAATGTCAATGAGATTATTTTATTTGAAGATCCCCTTGTAGTAAGAACTGTGTCCAATCTCCATGAAAATTACGTTATTGTCCCTGCAGACAAAGCTTCTAACAACATACTGTTTGTGTGTAAAAAAAACTATCTCGACTGCCTTGTGAAGGAGATGGGCATCGACAGTTCATCTGGAAACCCTACTTATACCTCTACTACAATATCGAGGGATGAGATTGTACAAAATCACACTTCAGTGTTAGCATTATTTGGCATAAAAGCTAATGATGAAAACAATCAACTCCCTTATATCTACTAGGTACCTAAACTTCATAAGAGTCCATACAAACAGAGATCCATTGCCGGGTCTTCCAGATGCACCACTAAACCTCTTTCGCAGCACCTCACTACTTTGATGACCGCAGTCAGATATGGCCTGAAAAATTACTGTAATAAAGCTTACTCCACAAGCAGTGTGAATCAAATGTGGATTCTTAAAAATTCAAAAGATCTCCTTGAACAGCTATCCTCAACCAGTCTTACCCATTGCCATAGCATTCAAACTTTTGACTTTTCTACACTGTATACAACCCTGCCACACAATAAATTGAAAACAGTAATTGCAGATTTAATACATCAATCTTTCTGCACAAAAACATGGAGAAAGCAGATACACCTATTTAGTTATAGGGAAAGACAAGACATACTTTGTTAAGAACCACACTGATGCAAACAAGAAGTACACTGGTTTATTTTGTTTTAACACTGAAAACGTTCTAAAGAAATGTCATAGCAAGTCTAAAAAGGATGTCAATAAACCAAAAATACTGCAATAGAAGTAGTTTGACGACGTATCCATCTTGTCACATGTTTCTTTCTGATGAATGATTATGAGAAAACCGATCTGATACATGTTTTCAAACACTAAGTGTACGTTGAGACTTTCGAGAAAATCTACCTAAATTGGAATAAAATATTCTGAAATCTATCAAGGATTTAATGAAACAAATCCTTAAACCATGGATTCATTTAGAAACAAAAAACTAAGTGAACTTTGAGACTTTCAAAAAAAAAATTAAAAAAAAATAATAAAAAATAAAAATAGCAGTATTTCGTCGCATACCTTAAGAGTCAAAATCGACAATTCTTATGCTCTAATTTTCACTATAACAAATATGAAAATTCCGAGAGCTTATTGTGCATCTAATGTATATATCATGTATATGCAACGATTCTTTATATTTAAAACCACAGTATTACAACTGTAGAATAAACGGAAGTACAGACGGGAACAATGACAATATACGTGAACTTTAATTCGAGATAATAAGAACATGTTTAAGAAATAATTCACAGGAGCGTGAATATATGACGATTTTACCGCGGGTTGGCCCTTTATGGCAAATATTTTACCCCGAGCGTATGGGAATTGCAAAAAAAAAAAAAATTACCTCAAGTTAAAAAAAATTAGTTTTTTAGAGTTTGAATGTATGTTTACCATATTTTGACTTTTGCTAAAAACATCAATATTAATTGTTTAGAAGTTGATTAAAGCCTTTGAATATTGATAGAATGAAATTAAAATTGACATTGGTGCCTAAACACGGCAGATCTGTAAAGGGCGTTTGGAGTTTGATGCCGGTTCCATTTGGTATATTTCCTGAAAATATCAATGACCAATAATTAAAAAAAAATCAGCTAATTATAAATTTTAGCAGCTCTTTTGTACCAATAAAATTAACAAACATGGTTCCAACTAAGATTAATTTCCTAAAACACTCCAAGTCAAGCAACTTTTAGAATTTCTTTCAACCACAATGCTCTTTGAATCGAACAAAAATTTTAATAGAAATAGCAAAAGTTTATTTTTATTCCAGATTTGGATTAAATTCCTGGAACTCTCAAAGACCACCTTTTTTTAATTCTTCTAAGCAATCAGAAATTTTTCAGTTCCTTTCAGGTGTGATTATAATTTTTCAAAAGTCAAATTGAAAAAATGAAAAAATCTTTTGATTCTAATTACGGTAAATTTCCTGAAACTCTCAAAGACGTTATTTTTAGAATACTACCAAGCAATCATATCTCTTTCAATTTCTTACAGAACAAATGATTATTTCTAAGAGCAAAAATGTTTTAATCCAGTTTTTGTTAATTTCATAAAACTCATTGAGACCAGTTATTTATTTTGATTTTTTTTAAATTCTACAATTAGTAACCATACTTTTTTGCATATATTCAATTATTAAAAACTAATTAAATATTACATTCATTGTATAACAAAAGTTTGATTCCATGTTTTGGTTAAGTCCTGAGAGTCTCAAAGACCGGTTATTTCTTAGAATTTTACCTGACAACCTTATTTTAATAAAGAACAAGTTATGAAGACGTATTGAGCCGGCGAGACATAGGTTCCATTTCTCTTTTTTCGGGATAATTTCCAAATATTATTGTGATCACTTGTTTATAGTGCCCATATCTCACTCTTTTAAAATGCCACGTTTTTTCTTGCAATTGACTAAATGAATGCCATAATGTGGTTGGTTGTAGTCTGTTAGTCATGGGATAACAGCGTATATTATATACTCATTTAAATATCTATATTCTGATTTGTTCATCCTGTCACATGACATTTGATATTTCGCTGGGTCAACCGGCTAGCGTTGGGTCGCATAAGAAGGTCAACCGGTGATCAAGAAAATTCGATATAATATAACAGTTACCGCCCTAGATAGTGTGTGACTCAGAGGTTTCTCTCCCCTCGAAATTTAGGTCACCCTCGAGCAAGCTCTCGGGTGACCTTAATATCTCGGGGAGAGAAACCGCTGGGTCACACACTATCTAACATGTCTAAGGTGGTAATTGTATATTGTAAGGACGCTTAGTCAGTTACTTTAATACTCGTTGACGATAAATGGATGTACCGTTGCTCGACATCTATCAATGGCATCCGCTCACATTAGTCAATTACCTTTAATTATGAAAGAAGCTCATTGTTGAAGGCCTCATGGTGACTTCAAGATGAAGAACAACAATAAAAGCGATGTTCCATAAATAACTTCTACCATGTTTTAGTAGAGACTTTGTCTCGTATGCTCTTACTCCATATCCTTTCATTGTTTATAAAGACATAGCAAAAAAAGTCAGTAATGGACCCGTAAAAAATTTTAAAAATATAAGATCAGTAGGACGTACACAAGTAGAACCTGCATCATTTACACATTGGGGAAAGATATTCTGGAGGGGAAAATTGGACAGACTGGAGGACTGACAGACGAGTGTTGGTAATAAAGTAAACTCTATGTTATAGGGAGTGATGATAAATATACTGAGCGCCAATGAAAACGAAACACCTGATATTTATGCTTTAGAAATCTTCGAAATCGAGCTAGAGAGTTTTTTTTAGCTAAATTATTAAGCCAAGAGTCTGCTAAAAGTAGTTCACTCTTGAAAATTTGCCACAGCATGCATCAACGTTTGATTCAGTGGTCAAGATCCAAATTTCCACATTGCCTCAACATTGCAATCACACTGACGAAAAATTAAAGAAAAAATCCCTCATTCTTCGAATTTGGAGTTTCAATTTTGTCAAAAGTTGTTTCGGGTTAAAATTGGTCAAAATGGCAATGTTTTGATTTTTTGGGGTAAAAAATGCAAAAAACAGTAATTCTTGAGACTTTCAATTTAAACATAAAAAAGGTTTGAAAATTTGTACAAATGTTTTTCAAAATGTTCCAAAGACGCTGACAAAATTTCAAACTGATTCATCGTGGTTCATAGAAGATAAACGATAAAGTAATGTCTGATAATGGGAAAACAAGGCATTTTGAGAAACAAATGGGAAAAATGTTTTCACGGGGTTAAGCTTTGTAGTGGACAATTAAGAAATCCAACCATGCGTAAATTCGCACTAAAACCTAATTCATGTGCATTTCGTGCCATGTATTGCCGAAAGCTTCTCTTTAAAATTAATTTTCAAAAATCAATCGTGCGGGAAATTGTTTTGTTAAACCTTTAATCGTAATTACAAGTAAATTGCCAGTAACACTTGTTGAAAATTATAATTTGTGTGAAAAAGGGCGTTCTAAACAATTAAGTGTTGCGTTTTATTGGCACTCAGTATATTATCATAATCAACCCACACGAGATATTGTATAATCATCAAATTTCAAGTTGTTTGAAATGGCAGCCCACAAAGACAACCACATATTGTCGTGAATTCGTATGATCTCGTATATCGTGTATATAAAAACATGATAAAAAATATAGATAGTTATACTTGTAAGGACTATGATGTTCTTCGACTGAATGTCTATTGGTTGATCTCAATATGATCTTAAAAGAGTTATGGATATAACAACAAAAATGAGCTAGAAGGAGAAAGAGATATCTCTTGATATCATATCATCAAAGTGGTTCCATTATTCGGTGTGAATGATTGGCAATCAGAATGACAGATCAATATCTTCAGATGCTTTTAAACATATCAACACTGTACCGTACACTGTATGAAATCCGTCTGTTGAAATTAGAAATACAATTTTCAATACAAGTTATTGAATGTTACAAGTACTATATTATACCACTGGCTGTTGTTTCCTTGGTGACGGTTTATCGTTCATAATCATAAACTATAAGGCAGAAAATAGAACCACTCATGGAGAAAGATTTGTAAGTGTAACATACCAGTAACAGCTGTCGCAAATTTTGTGGTAGTAAAATTGTTTGTAATTGATGATGTATACGAATATACGAGTGATTTTTCGTGCTATCTAACTGTGATTTTTTTCAATTTTACACTTCCTGAATTTAAGTTCATACAAATCACATGCATCGTTCTAATGGTTGTTCATCGGTTTCTGATAGTATCATTTCCAATGGTTGCAAGAAAGTTTCTACGTAAGCGTGTTTGGTTGCCAACATTTATTGTAATTAACGTATTACTTTTAGCTTACATAGTCTTTGTAGCATTGGCTACGAAGATAGTGAAAGCCAAGTTTTTGTTGGCTGTACTTTGAATATACACGTAGAAGCATGCTATCTAGGCGAATGGTTAGATTTATTTGCTTTAACAAAACGAGAATCGACGGAGTGTTTGGTTACAAAATAACAATTTTTTCATTCATAAATATATTTATAAGTTTTGATACTAGATATTTCATTGGCTGTAAAAATATATAAACTTATAAAGTGGCGAAGAACTAATTCCAGCAACAGTGAAGGCGACATTGGTCTTTTACGGTCACTACTTATACTTTCGGTGACATACACTGTACTACAATTACCATTAGTATGTGCCGAAGTGTTTATGGTGTTGGTATCGATAGTTGAAAAACACGCATATCTTAATCTGCCAAGCAAATTGATACATGGAATTAATCAAACGTTGAAAATATATGCCTCGTTCTTGTTTATACCTTGTATGTTTGTTTACTATTTGAACGTCACTACGTTTCGAAAAACAGCAAATCATTTATTTCAGTTTCGAACTGACAGTACAAATGCTGAACTGACACTACAAATGCTGAAGAAGCTTAAAGGACACTTGGATTTGTAATCAAATACCTATGTACAAAAATATCTGTATTAACGGGACTATGGAATTGATCTCTATATGTAACGGGATAAAAAAAATATTAATCTAAGACGGTTAAAACAAGAAAAAATAATTCGGAGAACAGATAGTCTTACTATGTTTATATTGAGTCATAATACATCGTTCACTCTGATATATCAGTATGCCAAACAACGGCAGTAGAATACCGAAGGAACAAAGCACAAGATTGCATAAATCAAAGTCCAAAGACAAGGCAAAATCAAGAACACCAGACGACGGAAGACCATAGACACTACATGCCCATAAAACACACAACCACTACATATACAACACAAAAAACTAAAGCACTAACAGTGTGAACTCTCAAACAGAGTGACATCAAGTGCTCCGGAAGGGTGAGCATGTTCTGCTCTGTATACAGCACCCGTCACACTGTCAGTGGGTCTATCCAGGGTAAAGTCAATGTTGTAATGCATATTGATATTAGTATATAACCATTACTTTGCTAAATGCTACTGAAATGCGTCGTTCCAACTGATGTATCAGTATGTCCAAATGCTCTTGTACTTCATCATTGACATCAATATTTTACTTGGTATGTATGTCATTGTTCTGTATCAAATATATTGATATTTCTCTATATCTTAAATGTTTTATTGTTTCTTCACTGACACTTATGTATCTCTTTTTTCTAATCTTCAATTTATATATAATTTGTTAAATCTTGTTGATATGC
>MJUU01070959.1:153634-173948 GCA_002080025.1 Modiolus philippinarum
GGATACCAAATTTTCCACGTTAGCTAGTGACGCCCTGTATTTTAAACAGGTTGGGTAGGTTCATCAAATAGACGCCAGTTTAAAAAGACTTTATTGTAAAATTTAGTCAATTGTTTATAAACTGCACAATCAGTCATGTCCCCATTACTTATAAAACTCTTTTATAACTGTTTGGCCAATCCTCACATGTGGTTACTAGATAGATATCAGCCCCAGATTGCTCATTTGCATATTGTTATGTACAGTTACTCCATTTTCTTTCATCGTTTCTCGTGTCAAACTCGAGCATCGAAAATCCCATTGGATTGATAAGCAAAAAAAACACAAAAAACAAAACAACAAAACAACAACAAAAAAAAAAACAAAACAAAAAAAACACAAAAAAAACCCAAAAAACAAACAAACAAAAAAAAACAAAAAAAAAAAAGAAAAAAAAAATCCCGAAAAACAGCTATATTATATATTAGTAGCTCCTCAGCCCTTTGAATATCTGATGACCTTAAACTAGGCTTTTCCTTGAAACTTGATAGCAAGATAAACCAAATATTTTGCTGAAATAAAACCAATTGGATAAGTTCAGCATTGATCAATGCGGAATCAACCTTGTCATCTGATTTTTTTTCTAATGAATAATAATATAGGAAAACTAACCTAATACTTGAATTTCATAAACTAAGTCAACTTTCAGACATTCAGGATATTTACCAAAATTGGAATCTGTTTTAATGAAACAAATCCTTAAACTATTGGTTCATTGAGAATTAAAAAATAATAAGTGGTCTTTGAATTTTTCAGGCAATATATTAATAGGAGTTAAATAATTTTGAAATTTTGAAATTAGTAAAATCGAATTAATTCAAGAGTATGATTCCTAGGTAGTATTTCAAAACTAAATAGTTGTCTTTGAGACTTACAGTATATTAACCAAAATTTCAATCTCATCTTTGAATTTTCATGCATTCAAAACCATATTTTTTTAACCAAACACTTGTCGAAATATAAGACTGTATTCTTAAATTAAAAATAGAGTCTTTGACATTTTCAGGAAATTCACCAGTTAGATTCGGAATCAAATTTCCAAAAGCTTCTCACGCATCTAAAGACATTATGTAACGACTCTGTAACAATCACGAGCATCAATTTCACAACTCATAACATTTTGTTGTGAAAAAAAAATCGTAATGATAATATCCTGTTATGAGTGATGATCTGCGAAATGCAAGTAACAACATTTATCATCATATTATCCGTATTACTTTTGTTTAAAAACTCGGAGAATGTACATGTAGTTCGATCGCTATCAATTCAAGGATGATATACGTACAAAACTCTTGTTAAACGGTAACGTATTGTTTGCTGAATTACTGTTTTTGTGGGGTTAAACTTGTCAAATTTTTGACAAACCGTCCGAAATTTGTGTTTTCAAAATCAGCAATATATTAAATACATATATTGTTATACGTCCGATTGTAATATTTACACTTTTGCCTTGATATGTTCCTTTGAGATTAAAAAAGATCATATTTTATCTGAAATTATAGATTTTGTGAAAAGTTATGATTATGATATCAGGTTATGAGTTGTGGGGTGTTTTATGAGTGATGTGACTAAAGGACAAAGTAAAATCGCCTCCCCAGATATAACGTGTCCGGAATCAGTGTTTACTTTGGAGGATCGCGCACTCCAGAATGCGCATCAACAATCAGTCATTTTCACGTCAGGACTACAAATATCTTGACACTCTAGATTGCTTTCAAAACATAATTTATCACGTTTTAAGAGTAACGATCAACTGATGACCACACAATGCAAGTATGAATGACTGAATTAACACGATTACCGTGGCTTTTCTAAAAATTTACATGTATTAATAAAACTGAATGCAAGATTGATTACATACTGCATCGAAAGATATGTAGAGAATCAAAACTGGAACACACATATTTCATGTTGCATTTTGGATGTAGTGGTTTTAAAAAAAAACATTAAAAACATAGAAACTATATATTTCACAGAAAGCCAACAAAGATTGCCTCGTTGATTGATTTTGGACTGTATCATACCGGATTGCCGATGTTTGGACTATATCATACCGGATTGCCGATGTTTGGACGATATCATACCGGACTGCCGATGTTTGGACTATATCATACCGGATTGCCGATGTTTGGACTATATCATACCGGATTGCCGATGTTTGGACTATATCATACCGGACTGCCGATGTTTGGACTATATCATACCGGATTGCCGATGTTTCGACAATATCATACCGGATTGCCGATGTTTGGACTGTATCATACCGGATTGCCGATGTTTGGACTATATCATACCGGATTGCCGATGTTTCAATACTTGAAATATATTTTATCAAACATAAATCTATAAAAAAAATACAATGTACATGTACAAATATAGGTACGGAAAGCAACATCCAAAATTCTACAAAGAAAAAATAAGTCTCTTTTTGAAGTTATTTTTATTGAATAAAATTTATAATTTTAACTGATAACTTATAGCACTATCTCAGTCAGTGAGTATACTGTAAAACATACCACATAATAAATAGGTAAAGCTTATTACCTCTCCGGTGACTTACATGCAGGGATTTTTAACAATAGCAAATGCATGTATAGACAATGATTGTTCAGGGACCGGTATGATTTATGTACTACAGTGTAGAATTGTTTAAATCTTTGTAAAATTACACTGCAAACATTCTGTTAACGTACATTTTGTTTTTGTTTGCATTTTAAAATGATCAATCAGAAGTTGCACTCCATTTTACAGCGATTTAGGAAAAACGTAGCTACGATTTAAAACAAACTTCGGTGTCGTTAATGAAACTTGGAAGTTCATGTGTATATTTTACAGGCGGGTCCTTTTTACCGAAAGTGCGTAAAAGTCACAAAAAACATCTAAAATTTTATCACAGTTTGCATTTTTAAACAAATACAGGCGCGGATCCAGATAATTTAAATGGGGGGAGGGGGTTAAAAATGCGCCCGAACAATTATTCTCAACAATACAAATTGTATCAGAAACCTTTTTCCTTTTATGCAATAAATATGTAATTATTACCTGAAATAAATCTAACAGAGGATTGCCATCAAAAACTTGCAAAAACAAAAACAAACAAACAAACAACAACAAAANAAAAAAAAAAAAAAAAAAAAAAAAACACACACACACACAAAAAAACAAACAAACAAACAAAACAAAAAGCAACTAAAACCAAAAACAAAACACCAAACAAACAAAAAGTAAAAAAGAATCAAAACAAATAATATACAATTATAGCCTATTAATGTGAATAATGTGAATATAATAGAAAATATGTACGCAAGAAAATAAAGATAGAATCAGCGAACATCATAAAATTGAGACTTATTAATATAAATCCCTATAAAACCATTTACTTTGGAAAATAATAAAACTATTATAGCCTATCAAATTCGGTCAATGCAGAAATTTATTGACATGAGATAGTTATATTGACCGAGGACGTAGTCCGAGTGACAATATACCTTTCTCATATCAATAAATTTCTCCATTGACCGAATTTGATAGGCTATAATAGTTTTATTATTTTCCAAAGTAAATGGTTTTATAGGGATTTATATTAATAAGTCTCAATTTTATGATGTTCGCTGATTCTATTTTTATTTTTTTGCGTACATATTTTCTATTATATTCGTAAAACTGAATATATGCCTGTTTTGTATATTGGAATTAGACAAACCAATAATATTTAAGAAATTTTACAATTTTATATAAGAAACTTTTGATGATCTATTTTTAGTCCCTGGTCAATTCATAAAGTCAATTCTTCTTTTATCCCTTGGTTAATGATCAAGTAAAACAGTGATCTATTTTAAGCAGAGGTCAATACGTAAAGTCAATTCTTCAATTTATTGACAACTCTTAGAAATATACAAGATCATGTGACCACAACTGAACAAATCACAGGAGTCTAAAAATATATGAAAATGATAAAATGGTGTATAGAAAAAGGGGAACAAACATGCAAAACACAATGCAAAACAAAACAAAAAAGGGAACAGCTTAACGCACAACTATAATTATGTAACTGGTGAGGTTATTGTTCTTTTTTTATTTCCAAGTATATATGTTTTACAAACATGAAATACTTAGGCTTATTGGGAAGTACCACGTCAATTTACCTTTTATGCACGTGACAATAATTAAAGAAGACCTCGTGAAAAAGTAGTTTACATTTCAATCTCTATAATATAAATGTCGATGAATAAGATCTTGGTTCATCTAAGTCATCCTAGTTATTTTTTTTTTTTAGGATTTCCCTTTTCCTGGTAATAGTGCCATTAAATTTCCTATCTTTGAATTTCTTTCGGTATTCCTTCCTAGTCCGCCCGATAAATCCCTAAATGGTGTGCGTATTCTTTTGCAGAAAGCATATTTTATTTTGAACTATCAATGCCTGTCACTTATGAATAGAAATAAGCGTGCTTGGTATTCATGCTTTCATTGTTATGGCACACGTGAGGTGACTACTTCACACTAAAGAAACGATTGATTTTGAATGCGCTTTATGGTCTGCACAAACATCGGAAGTAAACACTTTATCCGGAAGCGTAGTAATATCTTCCAAGCTACGAATATTATTCTCATTGTGGTTTCAATATAAAAAAAATCCCATTTTTTGCTCACCTGGCCTAAAAGGCCATGTGAGCTTTTGCCATCACTATGCGTCCGTCGTCCGTCCGTCTGTCTGTCAACAAATTCAAAAATCTTCTCTTCTGAAACCATTGGGCCAAATGTAACCAAACTTGGCCTGAATCATCACCAGAGTATGGCTTCTCAAAATTGTGTTCGATTAGGCCGTAGGTCAAACAACATGGCTGCTGTTACTAAAAATAGAACATAGGGGGTAAATTGCTGTTTTTGGCCAATAACTCGAAAACCGTTACAGACATCAAAAATCTGACAAAATGATCAGCATGATGAGATCTACCCACTGTGCAATTTTGAGGAAAATCTGAAACCCATCTCGGAGTTATAGCCCTTTTTCCGTTAAATTTTCAAAATTTTCGCATTTTAAAATTTTTATTTCAAAATGTGTAACAGATAGAGGTCAAGTGTAAATTGCAAAAATGTTCAGCATATCAAGATCTACCCACCCAGAAATTTTGAAGAAAATCCATAAACCCTTGTATGAGTTATTGCCCTTTTTCACCGATTTTTTTTTAATTTTCGTATTTTTCATCAATTATTTCCAAAACTATAGAAGATGAAGGTTAAGTGTAAATTGATGAAATGTTTGTCATGCTGTGGCGACTTCAAAACTGATGATGAAAATTGTTCCTTGACCGCCATTTTCAAAATGGCTGCCCCCAAAAAGGCGGAAAAATTCAACATTGTCCGATTTCAATGAAATTTGGTTTCCAAATAGATATTGATGTTGCGACTTCAAAACCGGTGTTGAAAATTGTTCGTTGACCGCCATTTTCAAAATGGCCGCCAAAAAAGGCGGGAAAATTCAACATTGTCTGATTTCAATGACATTTGGTTTAAAATTGGTCTTGATGTCGAGACTTCAAAACTGATGTTAAAAATTGTTCGTTGACCGCAATATTTAAAATGGCTACCAAAAAGGCGGGAAAATTCAACATTGTCCGATTTCAAAGAAATTTGATTTCCAAATAGATATTGATGTTGCGACTTCAAAACCGATGTTAAAAATTGTTTGGTGACTGCCATTTTCAAAATGACGTCTCGACTTCAAAACTGGTGTCGAAAGTGGTCCTTAGCAAGAACGTTTTTTATCAAAAAATCCCAACAAAGAAATATAATAAAACATTATCAGACTTTAAAAACAGTTCAAGATATTGGAGGTGTTCGACCTACAAAAGTTTGAGAAACTGAAGATCAACTGTATGGTGAATAAAAGGATATGGAGCAAATGCACATGAGACAAAGTCTCTACAAATACATGGTAAAAACAAGCAAAGGAACAACGCTTTTATTGTTGTTCTTCATCTTGAAGTCACCATGAGGCCTTCCACAATGAGCTTTGCTCATACCTCATAGTAAGTTCAAGACGGCCCCTAGCACCGGTTTAAGCGGAATTCTTTGCTAATTGTCGAGCAACGCTACATCCATGTCTTTCTTGGTCATGGGTGCGGGATTGTCAACAAACATCAATTAAACTAGCAAAGTGCTCTTACAATCACTGTATAACTTACATTGTTACCTTGATTGTGGCAACTGAAAACCAGGTGAGCGATACAGGCATCTGGGAGCCTCTGGTTTAAATGTTAGTGTTTCCTGACTGTATCGCTTGGCAGATCTTAACACAGATACCTGGGACGTAAAAATATCATATTTGATATAAAAATTGATGTGGAAAATTGTATCGTTTTAGCTCACCTTGCTATAGCCAGGATGACCTTTTCCCGTCACTGGTGTCCGTCTGTCCGTCGTTAATTTTTAATTCAAAAATCTTCTCCTCTGAAACCGCTGAGCCAATAGTTCCCTTTCAAAGTCTTTTTTATTTTTATTTTCGTGCCTCATTTAAGATGGCCACCAGCAGGTAACATATTTTAGCATATAACTCTAAAGGAAATGCATTCCCGATCTCCGAAATAACTGAGCCAATCGGAATCAAACTTTGTTACAATAGCCCTTGGTGATCCCCTTCAAAGTGTGATTTTTATGTTTTACTTTATCAAAGATGGCTACCGGCTGGTAGCTCAGTTTATTATAGGACCTTATGGGAAATGCATACAAAGATCTTCTCCTCTGAAACTATTGAGCCAGTTGGAAACATTGTCACAATAATTCTGAAGTGGTCAACTTCAAAATTTGTTATTTTTATGTTCTTACCTTATCCAAGATTGTTGCCAGCAAGGAACATAATTTAACACCTGACCCTATGGAAAATACATTCACAGAAATTCTCTGAAACTAGTAAGCCAATCGGAACCAAATTTGGCCACAAAAGTCCTTTGGTGATTCCCTTAAAAGTTTGTGATTTTTATATTTGTACTTCATCCAAAATGGCCATCAGCGGGAAATAAAGGATCATATTATAGGAAATGTATTTAAAGAGCTGCTCCTCTGAGACTGCTTGAACATTTTTCTTTTGCCTCATTGGGATAATTCCGCTTGCTTTATTTTGAAGATACTTCAAACTTGGTATTAAGTTGTTAACTGCAAAACTCATGCAGGGTCGATAATTTGTGAACGAAATAAGATACTATCTTTAAACTTGATAAGAAAGTTGTTCACTACAAGCCGTGGCTAAGTTTGATTTCCTTTTTGAGAGCCAAGTGATTCTAGAGTTATGACCCTTAAAATTTTGACATTTTGGGGTTTCTGAAACAACGGCAGTAGAATACCGAAGGAACAAAGAACAAGATTACGTAAATCAAAGTCCAGAGACAAGACAAAAGACCCATTACTTTTAAGTGATATTGCAAACAAACTCAAACCAAGTTCAATTTCTGTTTGAGAGCTTTAAGTTCTCTGGTGTTATGCCCCTTTGAAACTTTGAAATATTTTGCAAATCTTTAGGTTTCCGACCAAAAACGTCTGAACGAAACTACAGACAGTTTTCAAATTTGGTCTGTAAGTTATTTTGCACAAAACTCAGACAAATTAGATTTAGCTTTCATAGGTTCAAGTTGTTCTGGAGTGATGCTCTTTAAAACGTCCGAATTTATTCATAACGTCTTCAAAATTGTTATGGAAGATGCATATCTCTAATGTCAGTCCATCATGCTTTAATTTTTGATTCAGCGGAGAGCGGAGAGAGTGTTTTTTGGGGAAAGCACCTTAAAATTCTGGCCAAAAAACGTGGGTGCTATTTTACTCTTTTTTATTTAATTTTGCTTATATTGATGCATGAGTTTGTCTTTTAATGCAGTGTGGAGTTGGTAAAACAATTCCCCGTGTTAGAGATGTATGTTATTTATTTTTCTTAGATATTGTGCATTACTATTATCTAAATTTATGTAAATTCTAAAACCTAAGGTTTAACTCCCTCCATCATAGTTTTGTCCTTAGCTATATTTGATATTACTGTTTATTCGGATTTCGCTTGGTTTTATGCATTTTAAACATGTTTTGCAGTTATGGATTTCCTATGTTTGGGGTTCGAGTGCTGCTGATGAGGAATAAATTTCCGAAATGGCCATACAGCTCATTAAAATCATTGCAGTTGGAGTTCGCATATGTGTTATGGTCTCATGTTCATTTACTCCATATCCTTTCGTAAATTATGAGAAGTCTGACATAAGACTACTTTTATATTAATAAATGCATTAATACTGTGATTTGTTGGAATTATTCATGGTCAGAAATAATAACTTCTCGTGTAATATGATTATAGTTAGTATACATCACTTGACATTTTCTGAGGAGGCGATTTCTTTGTCCTTTAGTCCAGTCACTCATAAAACATCCAACAACTCATTGCCTGATATCATCACTCATAACGATTCACAAAATCTATAATTTCATATAAAATATTATCTTTTTTAGTGTCAAAGGAACATATGAAGGCAAAAGTGTAAATATTACACTTACAACAATTCGGCCTTAGGTCAATGCGGACTTATAACGTTTCGGTTGTGGGAAATCTGTCCTTGTTTGTCGTTCTAGTTGTTGGTGCAAAGTATTGTTTGGTCATTATATCTGAGAAGTAAAGCCACATTATTATTTTCAATGTTTAAAACTTTTATTTACGAAATTAAATTTCCTTATAAGCTTATATCACTGCATTATATAGGAATGTAGTGCTTTAAAACAACGGCAGTAGAATACCGAAGGAACAAGGGAAGCGATGACTACAAAAATCGAAGTCCAAAGACATGGCAGAAACGGTAACAGATAAAAACAAAGACAAAACATTTATAAAAGGAAATCGCTGAGTGAGAGGTAGTCTGGCCTTCGTACCAAGTGTAAGAGATACCTATAAATGCATCTATTCAAGAATCAACGAAAGTAAAATACCGTACACACTCTCACAAACATTACAAATATTACACTCAAAACTCAAACTAAGCTTTTCATTATTACAGGGGTAATGGTATGCCACCACAAGTCCTTATTAACCAATGAATGACAACATTAATGCGGTGATAAGCTGTACGTTCATTTTTTAGCATTTAACATTAGTTATTCCCTTCCTATGGCCAGGTATACTATTAATTCTGATATGATCCCTTACATTCTGCTCATCAATATTGAAACAACGGCAGAAGAATACCGAAGGAACAAAGGAGTGAAATTTACAAAAATTGAAGTCCAAAGACACGGCCAAAACGAGAACACAGAAAACAATGACGTTAGACACAAAAAAAAAAACATTGTTGAAATCTATTGAACACCCTGAACACGTCTAGTGCACCTAATGCAGCATAAATAAATGGATATAGCTATCTGTTGAATTTGGCCCAACCGTCTTTTGGTATGGCATAAAAATTTCAGCATCAATTCGCCATTTATACTTCGTTTTTTATCTATATTTTTTCTGTTTCATGCAATTTTATTACCGAATTTTGATTTCCTATTACAAATTCAATATAAATATTACAGGTGACATATCTGTTTTGTGGAACACTATTAGTTCACATTCGCAAAATGCAATAAGTGTGATATCATTGCTATGTAATATCCCTTTTTTAATGAAACATACAAGAAATGACAGAGTACGTATGTATCATACAGAATCATTTTTTTTTATCATATCATTACAAAACAGATTTCCTTCATATGCTAATAAACTTTAAACATTTTTTCATTTGCTAAGAACACATTGAAAACATATGAAAATATGTCAGTCATGTTTCTAAACATATGTTTCGCCTATGTTTGTAGATAAATTTTTCTCAAACATATGATTTTGGTATGTGTGTTAACATATGTTTCCCCAACATGTATGTTTTTCCAAAACATACTACAAGACATATGAAAATCATAAGTTTTTCATATGGTGAAAACGCATGAAATACATATGAAAATCATATGAATACAAACGTTCATTATCATATGATTTTCATATGTTTAAAAAATATGAAACCTATCTTGCTGTATATATCTTTTTCATATGCATGGAGCAAACATATGAAAAATGTATAAAAATCATATGTTTTTCATATGTTTTCAAAACACATTTAAAACCTATGTTGCATTTTTTCCTGCATACAACTCATTTTGTCAAAGCTTCAAGCAAATATAAAAAAAATTAAGACAAACACAAGCAGAACCTTCATCTGGAACACCTTGGCAAAAATGTTCCAGAAGGACAAAGGGACAGACAGCTAAGGGTAATATATTAACCCTTTGTCCTAAACGACATGTATATAATTATGTTCAACCCACACAAGATATTTCATTATCATCAAATATTCCTTTGTAAGCAATGGAAGCATACAAAACTTTGTCATAAATTCTCATGGTCTCGTAGATCGTGTATATAAAAACATGACAGCAAGAAAAATAATAATAAAAAATATAATGATAATTTCTATTAAACATTGTTATATTTTTATGACTCACGAATCAGAAATTAAATTGTATATATAAAAAATTAAAATGTGATTTTATAATTATTCATTTCTTATCTAGAATTTTGTGGTGATTATGAAACTTCTCGGTTGAATGTCTATTGGTTGGTCTCAATATCATATTGATTAGGGTTATGTATATAAGAGCAAAAATGAGCTATAATAGAACAGAAATATTTTTTGATATCAAAGCATCTAAGTGATTTCATCGTTGTGATAGTTTTACAATCAGAATGTCAGATCAATATATTCAGATGTTTATGAACATATCAGCACTGTACCGTGCAATGTATGAAATCCGTTTGATGAAAGCAGAAAGACTCTATACAATACCAGTTATTGAATGTTACAAGTACTTTATTATACCACTTGCTGTTGTTTCGTTGGTGACAACCATTTTGTTCATATTCATAAGATATAAGGCAGAAAATCGGACCACTCATGGGGAAAGATTTGTGTATGTTTTATGCTTTTTGAACATACCAGTATCAAGTTTCGCCATTTTTTTGGTAGTAAAATTGTTTGTTACAGACGATGTTTACGAATATACGGGTTATTTTTCGTGCTACCTAAATATGATTTTTTTCAAAATAATACTTCAGGAATTTAGGTTCTTACAAATCACATGTATCGTACTGATGGCAGTTCATCGGTTTCTCATAGTATCTTTTCCAATGGTTGCAAGAAAATTTCTACGCAAACGTGTTTGGTTGCCAACATTGGTTGTAATTAACGTATTACATCTAGCTGACTTAGTATTTGTAGCATTGTCTAAAAGAATAGTTGAAACAAAGTTTTTGTCCGCTGTATCTTCAGACAGACACGTAGAAGCCTGCTATTTAGAAATATGGCTGGATGTATTTGGTTTTAACGAACACGAAACCACGGAATTAAGTTTATGGTTGAAAATAGCGATTTTTACGTTCATATATTTATTAGTTTTGGTACTAGACATTTCATTGGCTGTCAAAATATATAAACTAATCCAATGGCGAAGAACTAATTCAAGCAACTGTGAACGCGACATTGGTCTTTTACGGTCAGTACTCATACTGTCGATGACATATACTGTACTACAATTGCCATCAGTATGTGTCGAACTGTATTTGGTTTTGGTATGGATATATAAAAAGGATGAATATTTCAATCCGGCGAACAAATTGATACTTCGAATTAATCAAATGATGGAAATATCTACATCATTCTTATATGTACCTTGCATGTTTGTTTACTATTTGAACGTCACTACTTTTCGAAAAAAAGCGAAACAATTATTTCTGTTTCGATCTGAAACTGCAAGGGCTGGAGAATCTTAAAAGAAAATTGTAAGACATTTGAGGTGATCTTTAGATGGAATGGAATAAGGAATATTTATATTATAAGGGCGTTACATGTAAAATCAGAAAATATGATCCGGAGAACTGACAATTTTACCTTGTTTATATTGTGTTATAATGCATCATAAAATTTAATTAGAAGAAATTTCATAGGTTTACCCTTTTTGTCTCTTAAGCACCAGTCCGTCAAAGAAACAAGAAAAGTGCATTGGTGCGGTGACACATTCAGGAAAAATACGCAAACCCTTGATTGTTGATTTATAATAAAATAACAAAGAAACCATCATTTTGATGGATAAAAGTTCTGTGTTGTTTTGTCTTTTTGAGTTATCAGCGTCCAAAATTTAGTTACATTGTAGAGTGAAAAGTAGGAAAAATTTTTCCGCCATTTTCCCCTTTATAACCAGCCAAAAATTATCCAGAGACATGTTTGATTGTAAATCCTTTTGGAATGTTTTTTTACGACCAAATGAATAAGCAAAAAAATTTAAAAAAAAAATAAAGAACAAAATGCAGAATCTAAATTTTTGATGTGCCGCCAACTGCCCGACTCTAATCTGGAATTCTAATTTAAGAAATGTTAACTCATTGTGTGCACTAACGAAATAAACATCAATGCAATAGCATTTACCTTAACTGATGCACTTTGTTGCTTGTAAGTCATAAATGTAATTGTAAAAGCATAGGTGTATGTATATTGATACCCATAATTTTTCAAATTGGTATAAAACCTTGCTTAAATCATGTTTACAATGCGTCATGACATTGATATAATATACTATCAAGCGAATTTGGCCAATTATTGCGATTTGAAAGGCGTAAAAACTTCTAAAAAGGGACTGCGTATAAATCTTGACATCATGCATTGTTACATTATTATATTGCCCTGTCTAAAACTTATTGAGATGCAGGCGAGTCCTAAACCGAAAACCAACTTTATTTGAAATCTTGCAATATCTAAATAAATTTTACCAAATTGTGTTTATAACTAAGGAGTCTCTCTCTCTCTCTCTCTCTCTCTCTCTCTCTCTCTCTCTCTCTCTTGCATAGCCCTGTTCTCAGAGAATGTTGGCTAATGTGTTCTCTGTCAGTTTGAGTTGAGACATATTTCGGTATATGAGTTCCTAAATGTTTTGATTTGATATGTACTGACAAAACATAAAATGTAGAAGTAATTATATGCAGAAACTGAAATTCAAAGTTACTTCGATATTTTGTTAAGAATTGATAGGTCTCCGTGTCCAAGTTGTCCTATTGCGTGTCATTGGAACTGATGTATCACCGTTATTTCTAAATAGTGTTGTAATGTGCCTTTGTAGTTACTATTCAACTCGTTAAATCTTGTTGTAATACGCCAATTGTAATGATTTATCATTATGTCGAAACCTTGTTATGATGCGCCATGACATTGGTATAAAAATATGTCTGAATGCTTCAATACATTGATATCTAATCACATATCAATGATTTTTTTTTATTCCTTCATACATGTTTTGATATACCAGTATATTCCACTCAAACCAGTGCTGGGCCATCTTGAACTTACTACCAGCTTTGAGTAAAGCTGATTGTTGAAGGCCGCATGTTACTTCAAGATGAAGAACAACAATAAAAGCGTTTTTCCATTGCGTTGTTCCAAAATGGATTTGAAAGACCTCGGCTCATGTGTATTTACTCTATACCCTTGTCAGTGTTATTTAAGACTGAAGTGTAGAGTCGTTAAATCAAATTTTTGCACTTTATTATTATTTTTTTTTTTTATCATTTTCAAATATTAGTCTTTCCAGCTGTTATTTTGTTTTGTGTCCACATTTGACTGTTTATTATTGATGAACGTCCTGTGTTTGTCTATACATGTATTTTTTTTTATCTCTGTCCACTAGCTAGGACACTAGTGCTTTCGTATGGCAATGAATTATAATGATGCCAGTTAAAATCATGCTTGTTGACGATCATGCATCCATGGGCTTAAGAAATATTTTACGAAAGGATATGGAGTAAATGAACCTGAGACCATAACACATATGTTAACTCCGAATGCAATAATTTTAAAGAGCTGTATGGCCATTTCGGAAATTAATTCCTCATCAGCAGCACTAGAACCCAAACACATGAGATACATAATTTCAAAACATGCTTAAAATGCGAAAAAAAAAGCCAAGCGAATTCTGAATAATCTGTAATAAAACATGGATATGGCTTTGGTCCACAAATAGCAATGAATTCCGATCAAACCGGAGCCAGCAGCTTACTATTAGGTGTGAGCAAAAATCATTGTTTAGGGTTGATGTTGACTTTAAGATGAAGAACGACAATAAATCATTGCTTGGTTTTACCATGTATTTGAAGAGGTAGACCTTGTCTCATATGCATTAACTCTATATTCTTTCATTGCTTACTTATATATACATATGTAAAACTCAAATCTGTGTCCTGTCGGAAATCTGTGTCCGTCCGCTAATCTGTGTCCAAATTTGACGTCACAGACATCACAAATTTATGACTGTCCTTTTCCTAGCTAATCTGTGTCCTTTTCAAAAACATATGCACGTCATCATTCGTCAGCCTTTGAAGCATATCGGCGTAAAATATATCCAGAATTGGCAAAGGGCAAAGATTAAAGAGTTTCAGCCTATTGCACAATTTTATGTAGTTCAATGTAAGATAAAACTAATTTGAAAATCGAAGATAGAGAAATATTACCATAATACACTCTGTAAGATTTACTAATGAAAACCTCGTAAATAAAATGTTGTGATTTACGGGCTATTTTCACTGGACTTTCTTCAATTTCCAATGAAATTACAATTGTAAGATGCCGTGAAAATATAAAAATTCTTCATTCCACTTTCCTATGAACAAAGCAACAACACTTTTATGAGGAAACCTTTTTTTGGGGGGGTGGGGGCTGGCGGGGGCTTGCAACTTCTATATTCGTAAGCGCTAACCATTAGAACATCTTAGATTTTGATATTAAAATATATATATATTTTTTATGAAGTTTTTATGTTTCCTGTAGTATAATAGTACACAAAATTTTTGAGTTAGAAGGTAGTCATATAAATTTATTTGAATATTTTATATGTTACTCATATCCTTTGATATTCATTGATAGTTTGAGTTTTTGATTAATAACGTGATAAATGGTACAATGTAATTCGAGTTTTCAGAAACCAATTCGCGGGATCAATTGATGATTTTTTTTCATTACGTTTTTATGGGTTCCAGAACATTTTCGGGAAATTGATTTCCCAAATTAAAAAAGTCGCGGTATTTCCATTACCCTGTGAAATTTCACATAGTTTTCACGAGGTTTTCATGGACTTGTTTTCTAGTGGTGAAAAAATTATAGATTATTGTTTACGTATAACTAAAGAAAATGAAAATAAAAATAGTTATTTTATTGTTATTGAAATAAGAGAAGTAGCGAAACCGGTTAATTTCTCTAGTAGTGTTTCTACAATTTTTTTCAAATTATTTCAATGCCTTACATTGTAATTTGTTCCCTTTGAAATATTGCTTTTAAACGAAAATATGCACTGGTACCGTAGAATAGATAATTGACAAAACATTTTGATGCTTAAAAAGTTTCTTTAAATTTGATATTTGAAAAAAAACTTTCCCGAAGACATTTTGAAAAGGACATAGATTTGAGGTTTTCCAAACGGTCACATATTTGCGTGTGGTGACGTCATAGGATATACTTTTTGAAACTTGTGTATTGTGACATGAGTATTGGACACAGATTAGCGAAAGGACACAGATTTGCAACATAACACGGATTTGAGTCTTACATATATTATCGGGCTTATCAGCTGCAAAATCTCTATTACTTGTTTATCATCCGTTCTTTTGTAAGATCTCGTGGAAGTTTGAATTCTGTTGATCTGGATTTCATGATGGGGAGAGGTGAGAAAGAAAGTATCACTCATTATATTTCAGAAATGAGGAAGTCAGCAAGCCTTGTGCATGTATTGTGTATTAGGTACAAATATCAATTAACAAGAATATGTGTGTGTCTGACGGACACAATGCCTCACAACCGTTTTGAACAATGCTGTATTTCATGACCAGTAAAATATGAAGTTGGTTGCATGGATTTATTTTTATTATGATTTTTGTTTAATTATACCCTAAGGGGTATTTAATAAAGTTTAATGACAATAGCATACATCCTTCACAGAAATGAAACTTAAACCTATGGATAAACCTCAAACTATCCCCTTTTTCTGTGTTAAGTGCAGTATGAAGTTGGTTGCATTGGTATACATTTAACATACTTTTTTTCTTAATTCATAATTCAAAGGAAAAAAGTTTAGGGTAAACCTCAAATTATCCCCTCTATTCTATGATTAATAAGATCCATTTTTATTATGATTTTTTTTTAAATTATACCCTTGTGAGTATTTATATAAAGTTTCATGATAATAGCATACATCCTTCACAGAAAAAAATTAAACCTAAGGATACAGCTAATACTATCCCCCTTTTTTCATGAACAGTGAAGCATGAATTTGTAGCTTGGATAATTTTTTATTATGTTTTTCTTAGCTCACCTGACCCAAAGGGTCAGTGTGAGATATTGCCATCATTTGGCGTCCGTCTTCCGTCCGTCTGTCAGTCCGTTAAACTTTCGCATTTTCATCTTCTCTGAAACCACTGAAGCAAATTTAACGAAACTTTACAGGAATGATGCATGGAAGAGCTTTTACAAACATCGTTCATTTCGTTCCAGTTCGACAAAAACATGGCCGCCACTTAGGTTTAAAATTTGACCCTATGGGAAAAATTACATTCTCATCTTCTACTTAGCAGGAATGATGTATGGAAGATCCTTTACAAAGAATGCTCATTCGTTACGATCTGGCAAAAACATGGCTGCCATCGCGGAACTTAGGTTTAACATAGGACCCTGTGGGAAAAAACACATTTCATCCTCTCCTCTGAAACCACAGCAGCATTTTCAACCAAACCTTACAAGAATGATGTTTGGTAGCTCCTTCACAAAGATAGCTCATTTTTTTCCGATCCGACAAAAAACATGCCACAAGCGTGGAACTTGGGTTTTACATTGGACCCTATTGGAAAAATCACATTTTCATCTTCTCTAAAACCACTGAAGCAAATTCGATCAAACTTGATAAAACTAGAGGCTCAGAGACTGAGCCTGTATCGCTCACCTGTCAAAATACTTCTATGCAATACATGACTAAAAATGATGTTTACTTACCAATGGGGTCAAATGTTTAGCTATGTTCTTCAATAGCAGCCGCGTTTTTGTCTGATCCTTTTGAAATGAATAATTTTTGCAAAGGACCTACTATACATTAAGTTAAATTTGCTTGATTAGTTTCAGAGATGATGATTATAAGGATGGTTATCTCATTCCTGGCTCCAATGTTGAACTATGTTGTGCACTTGAGGCCATGTTTTTCATCAGATCGACGAAATTTTCCCTTAGGGTCAAATGTTAAACTATGTTCAGTGATGGCAGCCATGTTTTTTATGGGATCTGAAACTTTTCGGCAATCTATGTGAAGGAACTTCCATACATCATTACTGTAAAGTTTGGTTCAGTTTGTTTCAGTAGCTTCAGAAGAGACAGCAAATATATATGCTTGTCCCATAGGGTCCCATGTTTTTTAAAACTACATTCTGCACTGATGGCCATGTTTTTTGGTAAATTGGAAAAATTTTGGTAATCTAAGTAAAGGACCTTCAATACATCATTCCTCTAAACTTTGATTCAATTTGTTTCAGTAGCTTCAGAGGAGTTAGTCAATATATGTTTTTTTTTCCAATAGGGTCCAATGTTAAACTATGCCCTGCGATGACGGCCATGTTTTTGGTGTATCGAAAAAATTTCGGCAAATTAAGTAAATTACCTTCCATATATCATTCCTGTAAAGTTTGGTTCAATTTGCTTCAGTAGCTTCGGAGGAGATAGCAAATATATGTTTTTCCCATAAGGTCCATGTCAGACTAGGTTCTGCGCTGGCGGCCACGTTTTAAGCTATCTCCTCTGAAGCTACTGAAGCAAATTGAATCAAACTTTTTAGAAATGATTTATGGAATGTCCTTTACTTAGTTTGCCGAAATTTTTCCGATCCGCTAAAAACGTGGCCGCCAGCGCAGAACATAGTTTAACATTGGACCCTATGGGAAAAGCATATATTTGCTATCTCCTCTGAAGCTGCTGAAGGAAACTGAACCAAACCTTACAGGAATGATGTATGGAAGGTGCTATTTGTAGATTGCCGAAATTTTCCGATCCGCTAAAAACATGGCTGCCAGCGCAGAACCTAGTCTGACATGGACCTTATGGGAAAAAACATATATTTGCTATCTCCTCCGAAGCTACTGAAGCAAATTGAACCAAACTTTACAGGAATCATGTATGGAAGGTCCTTTACCTAATTTGCCGAAATTCTTTCGATCCACCAAAAACATGGCCGTCATCGCAGGGCATAGTTTAACATTGGACCCTTTGGGAAAAAGCATATATTGACTAACTCCTCTGAAGCTACTGAAACAAATTAAATCAAAGTTTAGAGGAATGATGTATTGAAGGTCCTTTACTTAGATTACCAAAATTTTTCCAATTTACCAAAAAACATGGCCATCAGTGCAGAATGTAGTTTTAAAAAACATGGGACCCTATGGGACAAGCATATATATTTGCTGTCTCTTCTGAAGCTACTGAAGCAAACTGAACCAAACTTTACAGTAATGATGTATGGAAGGTTCTTCACATAGATTGCCGGAAAGTTTCAGATCCCATAAAAACATGGCTGCCATCACTGAATATAGTTTAACATTGGACCCTAAGGGAAAATTTCGTCGATCTGACGAAAACATGGCCTCCAGTGCACAACATAGTTCAACATTGGAGCCAGGAATGAGATAACCATCCTTATAATCATTATCTCTAAAACTAATCAAGCAAATTTAACTTAGTGTATAGGTTCTTTGCAAAAATTATTTATTTCAAAAGGATCAGACGAAAAACGCGGCTGCTATTGAAGAACATAGCTAAACATTTGACCCCATTGGTAAGTAAATATCATTTTAGTCATGTATTGCATAGAAGCATTTTGACAGGTGAGCGATACAGGCTCAGTCTCTGAGCCTCTAGTTTTATCAAGTTTTATCGAATTTGCTACAGTGGTTTCAGAGAAGATGAAAATGTGATTTTTCCAATAGGGTCCAATGTAAAACCCAAGTTCCACGCTTGGGGCATGTTTTTTGTCGGATCGGAAAAAAATGAGCTATCTTTGTGAAAGAGCTATCAAACATCATTCTTGTAAGGTTTGGTTGAAAATGCTGCAGTGGTTTCAGAGGAGAGGATGAAATGTGATTTTTCCCTCAGGGTCCTATGTTAAACCTAAGTTTATGGCAGCCATGTTTTTTGCCAGATTGTAACGAATGAGCATTCTTTGTAAAGGATCTTCCATACATCATTCCTGCTAAGTAGAAGATGAGAATGTGATTTTTCCCATAGGGTCAAATTTTAAACCTAAGTTCCGTGCTTGCAGCCATGTTTTTTGTCGAATTGGGACGAAATGAGCGATGTTTGTAAAAGATCTTCCATGCATCATTCCTGTAAAGTTTCGTTAAATTTGCTTCAGTGATTTCAGAGAAGATGAAAATGCGAAGGTTTAACGGACTGACAGACGGACGGAAGACGGACGCCAAATGATGGCAATATCTCACACTGACCCTTTGGGTCAGGTGAGCTAACAAAAACATAATAGAAAATTATCCAAGCTACAAACTTCATGATTCACTGTTCATGAAAAAAGGGGGATAGTATTAGCTGTATCCTTAGGTTTAATTTTTTTCTGTGAAGGATGTATGCTATTATCATGAAACTTTTCATAAATACTCACAAGGGTATAATTTTAAAAAAAATCATAATAAAAATGGATCTAATTGATCATAGAAAAGAGGGGATAATTTGAGGTTTACCCTAAAGTTTTTTCCTTAGAATTATGAATTAACAAAAAAGTATGTTAAATGTATACCAATGTAACCAACTTCATGCTGCACTTAACACAGAAAAAGAGGATAGTTTGAGGTTTATCCATAGGTTTAAGTTTCATTTCTGTAAAGGATGTATGCTATTATCAATAAACTTTATTAAATACCCCTAAGGGTATAATTAAACAAAAATCATAATAAAAATAAATCCATGCAACCAACTTCATATTTTACTGGTTATGAAATATAGCATTGTTCAAAACGGTTGTGAGGCATTGTGTCCGTCGGACACACACATATTCTTGTTAATTGATATTTGTACCTCATACACAATACACGCACAAGGCTTGCTGACTTCCTCATTTCTGAAATATAATGAGTGATACCTTCTTTCTCACTTCTCCCCATCATGAAATCCAGATCAACAGAATTCAAACTTCCACGAGA